>JAQFYE010004841.1:0-12769 GCA_034694305.1 Protaphorura glebata
AGACGGACAGACAGACAGACTGGGCATCCGCAATAAGTCATTTACTCCATATATTACGTCGCACGACTTAATAATGAAGATCTACGGGATAACAGTAATAATAACCTGAATTGGTCCCGTCAAATAATAAAATACTTAAATACATAAGTGCATTGTCGTCTCCTTCTTAGGACTGTAATTTGATGGGCCATATACGAGATGTTACAAAAAGTCAGTAACACGTTAGCTAAACTAGAAAGTGAATCATTTTATCATTTAAGCAGGGATATTACCCAAATGAGAAAATCCAATTTCTTTGAGGCATATGGAATAACAAAAACACATTCTTTAAAAGAGTATTTGAATATTGATTTATTTATTTATTTATTTAACTACACATTTATTGATCTATGCTGACCATCTAAACAACTAATTATGCAGTTAAAATTAGGTGTAAATTGTTTCACTATTTGAGTGTCCTCGTTATGTAGTTATCGGTAATTTAATCGGTATTTAAATTTCGTTAGCCTTAATGTGTACACTAGATCGGATTACTTGAACTGTTTTGAGGGACTTGGAAAAGACGAGTTGACTAACCTCTTCTACTTCTTTAATGGTGCTTTCAGAATAAGACTTACGTACCTCAATTATATGAATTAAGTCTGTTCAACTACTATTTTGTGACTTGTGAACTAAGTGTATATTGAATTTCTGTAAGGGTGTTACAGCTGAATCGGACAACAAACTCATTAATATAATTATTATTAAATAAAAAAAATAGTACAGTATCATTCTGGCTACATATTCTCTACTTGACTACTTGACCCCCCGTAGCAGTAACAACTCGTAGGTAGTTCTATGACAAATTGTAAAACGTACTCTACTGTTATCTTCCAGTATTTCCGTACGCAATTGATCAGCGCTGAAAAATGCTGGCTGGCGAATTCTCCAATTATGACAACTAAACAGATGCCAACACAGAGAAGATAAACCAAAAACATAGCAGAGATTGACGAATTCAAATTCAAGACAAGGGGTCCACTATATTCCTCATAGCGCCCGCTCACATTTTTCTGAAGTCGCCTTGTTTCAAATTCCATCAAGACTTGTCGCCATTTGATATAAAGTCCTGACTGGAGCAAGTACATCACTCGTTCCCTTAAAATCCCGCCATCCTCTTGCAAAGAATCTATTTCAATATTCACTTCCCCATTCATGAAATACTCACTCCCTTTGTACACTTTCGAAATTTTTGGATTCGTTAATAGTTTGAGACGAAGCATATTTTGATCCGTAGCATCTTCACGGTATACAAATACTGATTTATCGCAATGTAGAAGCGTTCTTTCAAAATCTGCTTCATCGCCATGTGTTCCAACAATCTGATCATGTAAATGTGCATACATGACTTTGTCTTCTTTCTCACTGGTGATATTCATATGTCGACGAAGCCATGTTGTAAAAAATATTGTCTTCAGAGCCTTCGGAACACATTGCGTCCGATTCGGGGTAACTCGCTTTACCTTGGGGTCAAATGAGACTGACCATACTAAATCGACTATACAATTCTGAATGGCCTTTAAATATTCCTCGTCACGTGGGACATAAATGTTATAATTCCCGGGCACTAATTCAAAAAATGATTCCAATTTAGCCAAATCCAATGGCGCAGTGAAATGGGTTGTCACGATTCCTTTGTAAGCATTGATGACGACCACACCTACCATCAGAAATGGGCCTAGTACCCAAAAGAAAAACCTTTGTGTCTCAAGTTTCCCCAATGGCACATCTTGTTCTAACAAGTTCGCCGTAAATATGAACAATATCGCGGCGGAAATGTTTTTCGCTTGACACAGTACCTTTAGAATGACGACGATGAATAGTACCGTAAATACGACACAGAGCCATAGGTTTAATTGAAATGGTTTAGTGAATGCTGTAAATGAGAGCCATTCGGCATGACCGTCACATGTAATGAAATTAAACGAACTTGAGTGAGTTTTAAAGGAATAGAGAGATGTCGCTGTTTGAACAGTAGACATGGTCATTGACACTTGAGAATATGTTGACCCCAATCTGAATACAATCGTGTCCCCTGTTTTTGGATTGTATCCGGAGTACAAGAGTGTATTATTCGGAAATATTTCCAATAGAATAGAGAATGTTGTCCAGCTGATTTTCTTCGATATATTCGTGGAATTTAGAAACGCAGGTGTGAAATAAATAGTCGTTGGTAGAATTGGAACAATGGAGTAATTTAAATTCCCCATGTCCGACAGCAAGAAATTGAATCCGCCACTCTGAGTTCGGACGACACCTCTGTACGTTGTGTCCAAATCGACCATTTTGAAATCCACCGAAACATCGTAAGTGTAAAATTTATTGACAGTTGTTTCGAATCCCGCGAATCCAGTCACCAAATTGGAACGGATGAAGTAAATTTTGTAAAATTCTGCTCCCCAGCATCCGTATTTACTTTTAATGCAAGCTGCAAGAATACTCCGAGAATATTCAAAGCCATGAGTCCAGTCGCCTTGGAGAATGTAGAACATATACGACAATGTGCTGTAGCGAATGGAATAACCGAAAAATACTCCACGATATTCTTCGAAGGCTTCGCGATATTTAATGTTACCGGTTGACAGAAATCCAAAGACGTATTCCGTCAAGTCCATCAATGAGTCAGGAAACCCCTTCCTCTGAGCTGGATGAATATTTGCAAAATGAGCCACACAGTTGTATTTCATCACAAGTAATCGGACGTACACGTTTTGCTCCAATAGATCTGCTGAGGAGTTGAAGGAAGTGACGAAATTGTTACTTTTCGTGTGAACATGAAGTTTGTCACCAGAAACCAACATGACAGGGTGCAGGAGTGGCGTCATTTCCACATGGGATGAATTAGAGAGAACGATTTGGACTAAACAATTCCGGAATTGGTCAAGGTACGGGTTAAAATTGAGTGGGAAATTTGAGTTCGGGATTTCACTTGCACTGCAAAACAGTAATGTCCAAAATATACTAAATGAAATAACGATCGAAGACATTTTAATTTTTCCTCTTATCTCACGCACTGTAGCCGTTTCAGGTTATGAGGAATGATCTTTAATTCAACCGGTCTCGTGTTCAATTCCTGGTCGTTTACTTCCCGATTCCTTACTCGACCGGGAGCTCGCAGCGTAAGTCCGACTTTAACTTTAACTTCAGTGGACATAGCCTAAGCGCTACTGTAGCATGAGGTGACTAACTTTGAAGCCTAGGACAGACTGGAATAACTTTCTGGTAAAATATGGCGAGGTGCAAATAAAATATTTAGAACTGAGACAGACCTTGATATTGTACTTCAAGGTAATAAATCCAAGGATTATCGATTAGACTCGGCCAGGTTGGTCTAGACGAGTGATGTCCGTTCAAGTTTGCGCGACTTCGACTTCAAAATAAATATTTTAGTGACAAATAAAATGCAGGGATAGGAGCTGGTGACAGGCGAGAGTTTCATGTGGAATTACTACTTATGGTGGCTAAGTAATCGCTCGAATTTTGATAGTGGTATGTGAAGCGAATGAATCTATACATAGAATGATTTTACAATAATAGGAGTCTATATACATAGACACAGGATGTATATATTTGATAGCACTAAGACAAATGAATACCGCTTCCTTGCTGACGCGTCCAGCAGAATGCTAGCAACCTAAATTCTCTGAACAGTATAAAATATTTACTAAAAACACACTCAAAGTTATCTTCTGGACTTTCCGGGAATCTATCCGGAAATGTGCCGTCACAAAACTAGCCAATCACGACACACTCTGTTGAATCATGGCTTATCGTATATTTCTACGAGGGATGGAGCCACTAAGATTATTGTCTAAATGTATATGTGCGTGCATGACATGCAGACTCAGAACTAAACTGAAATTTACGAATGCATTACTGCATTATCACCCAATGTCATTCTAACGACTTCAGAGAGTTCTCCTGGTACTAGACTTTACTACCTCTTTATGTCCAAAGTTAATATGAAACCTTTAAAATTTTTGAAACGGACGCATAATTCATTCATTGTGATTACGTAATTACCTGAGCACTATGTGCAAAGGTCGATTACAAAATCTTCAAACCTTTCCTAGTCGGAAGTTTCCAAGAAGTCTTGAACGGATACTATGATCTACGGTTCCGGGATGGTTTGATATGAGTTTCCCTGAATGACTCTCGCAAGGGAAAGTCATCACTAGAGTACCCTGACCTTAGACCCAACACCCAATTTTCTAACACTAATTTTTTTTTAATAGAACAGTGGCT
This sequence comes from Protaphorura glebata, assembly GCA_034694305.1. NCBI lineage: Eukaryota > Metazoa > Arthropoda > Collembola > Poduromorpha > Onychiuridae > Protaphorura > Protaphorura glebata. Next base: position 4,285 of record JAQFYE010004841.1, read on the forward strand.
AAATTTATTGAACTATGATTCGTACGTCAGTTGGCCAAAATGCGAGTTGAAATCTGGTTACTCGAAACACTCTTGCCAAACCGGCCGCTAAGGTCACGAAACCTGGACGCAAACGTCAGCTGGAGAGTAGGATTTGTCAGTCCTATTGTCGTCCTTCCTTAAGTCTCACTCCACTCCTTCAACACGCAAAGCCCCACCTGTTAGATTTATTATGCCTTACTCCTAACTATGAACAGGAAGAAAAGTAATGTCGAGTTCACTGAAGGAATGCGAGTGGAGCGAACAGGGAGAGTTGAGGCAAGATGAGAAAGGTACAGCCAACAGCCAAACAAATTGACAAGTCCCACGTCCAGTTCATGTGATTGTCAAGAGGTTTCGTGACCTTAGCAGGCGTATTTGCAAGAGTGTCCTGGGTAACTAAATTTCAAATCACATTTGGTCAACTATGGTAAGTGTCACAATTTAATCAAATTAGCAGCTCTAAAGCATCTCTCGTTAGCATGGTGTATGGTTCAAAACAATTACTTTCAACCAGATTATGTTATGTACATATAAAAATAGTGTATTTCGCAGGTCACCTTCAAACCAACCATATCTGGCCTTCAATACTGGCAAGAAATGATACACCTCTCCTCGACACTCTAACTCTCGGCCTGTGCGTAGATGGAGATGGACAAATCACTTAATAAATTTGGGAGATTTGTAACCGCAGGACAAATCGCCGGAGCTCTGTGAATTCGATTGAAATCCCAGCAGAGGAACATTGGAGAAAGTGGTTTCAAAGCGTCCTGAATTGTACAGGAATGGAATGATTCTATTTTATGTCTCATCATCATCAATATTCTGGAACATTCAGGATGGATCTGGCTGGATTATTTTGACTAAATAATGCATCGATTTCATTGATAGGGTTATTCCAGATGAACGCGACATGGGAAAGAGAGCAATACCGAGGATACTGGAATCAATTGATTGGATTCATCCAACAAGCGGACAAGTAGGAAGTTAATGAATCACCGCAAATATTCGCCATAATGTGCACTATAATGTGCAAATATGCAACATATTTACGATTAGCGTTCCTAAGCATTGCTTGCTAGAAAATTGTAGACATTCCATGTCAACTACTACCTATTCTTACATCCACCCCACTACTAAAATGTTGTTTTGACAAATCATTTCCTGACGTAAAACTGGAATGGGTGTAACCTTCATTCTGTCCACTTTTCCCGTCTAGTACATGTTTAATACAACGAATTTAATATTAAACCCGGCCAATGGCAAGTGGCCAAGTCATATTAAACGAACTAGGACCACAGTGGGAATGTCCCAATGAATAACTCAGTTCAATACTTCTACCACTATTACACATATATTCTTTCTTTCTTTCTTTGTACACCTAAATATCACCCATAAATATCACCCATAAATATTTGAACAAGCATTGATTTTAGTTTTTGCTGAAAAATAGAAGGAATGTAACCAACATCAAGGTTTCGTCGGACTTAATGCTTGAAAACTCCTTCCACATATCTGACTTCTGAGCATGTCCACTCGATGCAAAATGTATAGTTAAATCCAACAAATGAGAGTGGAATGGTCAAATAATACTGCCTTGTTTCTCCAATAAAGGGTCAGTTGGAAGAACTCCTCGCTCGGTCAAACACTAAAGAATTCACAAAATACGCATTCTATAAAATTAAGAAATGTTGAAGTGAAGTTGCTTTCGTTTAAAATATCACATTTCCTGTTATCGCTTTAGCAGTAGACAAATTATGGGATCATAGACCAGCATTGGCATGAAAATTGATGGATCTCCATTCTCTTCTCCAACTAAGAGGTCACACCGGTTTGTACAATTTAATATTATTCGATATCAAAATACTTTAAATGCATCCATCCATAAAAAGCGTAGGAAATGGACCCAAAAATTTCTCACAACATCGCATCGTGTCTCAGGTAATATGAGTGGCGTCTATTACTCTACTCTCCATCGTTTTTGCCGTACAAAATACACAATTCCCCAAATGTTGCTTGCGATATTTAACCTACTCATGACGTGCCAATCTCCTATCTTTTTTACCACCACTTGTCCTGAAACTTACACTTGTGTCCATGTGCCATTGTCACCTTCTCTCTAAGCCTAAGTTCTTGGCAGGACTTGTCAATTCTTTATTTCTAATTTTGTTGAGTTTTTCTGGCGGCGGAAAAAAAATCAATATTGCCATAAACAGAGAAATTACACATTTAAGTTCAATGACAAAGCGAGTATGGAACGCACAGTAGGCAGGAAAGCCTTGCAAGTGTGCGCATTCGGGTTTTCACTGTTCCTGACTAATTCTGACCCCAGGAATCCAAATCCGTCGACAGAATTAGTCTCCGGACATTATTTCGCCCGAAAAACCGAATTCGGTTTTTGAACTTTGACCTCAATTTGTGACCGTTTGGGTCATCGTAGAGACTTCGGGTTTTTTGCTCCAGACGCATAATTTCACAAGCTTTCCAATGATGTATAATTTGTGGGGGGGTCATCTGTGAATGGGAGGGGTCAAATGACCGCATGGGTCAAGTTTGACCTCATCTGTGATGCGCAGATGCAGGTGGCTGCAAACCAGATATGCATATTCCGGTTCTCCCCGTATACCTGAATACAACGGCACCAGCACCGTCGTAATCGCGAGTAATCCACGGGAGATATTGATCTTTGAACTTTCAAATTTGATCCCCACCGAAAAGTTGACTTCGGAACAAGTCATCAACCGGCTCGGATACTTTTTGGAATCAGTAACGAAGAGACTACTGCGTACGTGTTAAGCCCATGAATTAGCCTGTTAAATAACACAAGCTCGAAACTAATTGACAACTTGGCGAAACGTCAGACACAACATGTGTATTTCTTAACATTTGGGACCGACCCAACAAGCAAGCAAACAAGTGATATTTATAAGCGCACTTGGCCAACTAAGAAATTATTCTACAATTAATGGCCCTTGGAGACTTCAAACTGTACCTCAAATATTAATCATACCTGTTAGAATCAATGGACATGATACCCTATTTAATGTTCGAATATAATTTCCAGGATTTCACCGAGTTGCGATAGTTACTGTTGCAATCCCATTTGATTTAAGTTATTACTGCTTTAGAAATCACTTCGCACAAGGTATTATTTGCCAATCCGAAAAATCTATTTCGTGTCTTGATATTATTATTTCGAAAATTGCGTTTCGTATTCCCAAAATATACCATGGAATATAATTCCACAAAGCTAGCTTCTGATTCTGTGAAAATGAATGTCGTTTGATTTTGATAAGTAAGCAAATTGATATATAACAAAGAAATATTTTCATTTCCGAATTTGAATGACATATTCATGGCAATGAAGCTTCTGTGTCCTGTTTGGAAGACAACATGCGACTTTGAAACTTGAGGCATTTAATTTCCTAAAAAGCCTTTTCATATTACAGTAAGACCAAACGTTTAACCCTTTCATATGCACGCTATAAACATTAATAGTAAGCAGAGTCAAGCAAGCCAAAACACTAAAAGTAGAATATCGCTCTGTAACATTCTGGGGGTGCTCCAGAGCGGCTAACTTGATTGAATTATGACGCTTACCACGCAGTTTTCTAAATCCGATTTGAAATCTGGTTATTCAACACACTCTACTCTAGCCAATGCGAACGCTAAGGTCACGAAACCTTGACACAGGTCAATTGGAGGTAGAATTTGTCAGTCCGTTTCTCATTCAGCCTCAAGTCTCACTCCCATCTTTCGCCACGCAGAGCCCCACGTGTCACATTTATTTTGCTGTAACTTTTAACCATGAACAGGAAGAAAAATATGTCAAGTTCACTGAAGGAGTGCGAATGGAGCGATAAGGCAGGGTTGATTGCAAATTTGATTGTAAATAACTATATTAAACGCTGCTATCTTTAGCTGTGTGCGTTAGGTTAATATGTGTGTAAACGTTTAGTTAGTTAGTGTCGAAGAATTGACGACACTCACTGATAAAACAATGCCATCTTCGATGTTTATGTTGTGTGAGCTATGAAGCTGATGAATATAATAAAATATGTATCCAATTCAATGTATGATTCAAGACAATTTCTTTCAACTTGATTATGTATGTATATATCTAATCATTCCCCAAACATTATTTCAATGAAATGTTATACGAATTATTTTGTCGAAATCTGTTAAAATTGAACCTTGCTCGTATTTTTTTCCTTTTTGACCTTACATTTAGCAGTAGCATGATCTGACTCTGAAAAAAACAGTGATATCTTTAATAGGTTGTAAGATATTTATTATTGGTATGTGTTACGTGTCTCTATCGTGGAAATAAATTTGAATCAATCAATCAATCAATCAATAAATAGTGTTTGGCTATTTCGCAGGTCACCTTTCGGCTAAACACACTCCGGCCTTCGAAACTGCCGTGATAACGATAAACGTCACCCAGACATTTGAACTTGCGGAGCAGCTCAACTCCGGCATTGGCCGTGAATATACAGCGATGGAGCAATTACTAAATAAATTTGGAAAATTTGTAACCGTAGGACAAATTGTCGGAGCTCTACCATTCGATTGGAATCCCATCAAGGGAACACTGGAGAAAGTGGTTTCAAAGCGGCGTGAACTTTACACGAATGGAATGCTCGTATTTTATGTCTCTTCAATACTTCACCAGTTGTTAGCTATTTGGATTGACATACATTCTGGAACATTCAGGATAGATCTGGCCGGATTATTTCGATTAATTAATGCATCGATTTCATTAATGGCAGGGATGTTCCAAATGAACGCGGCATGGAAAAAGGAGCAATACCGAGGATACTGGAATCAATTGATTGGATTCATCAAACAAGCGGACAAGGAGGTAGTTTTTGAATCACCGGAAAAGGTCCATCGTATATCCCGAATCTTGATAGCTGTTCAACACATTTTGGTTCTAACGATATATGTACTTGCATTAATCATTTACATAACTGTATGTGACTACAATTCAGTACTTGGTGTCTGCCGACGTGCAACGGATCTGGATCAAACAACACTTGATGGCGGCCTGGAAGTATTAGTTTGGCGAATTACAATCAAAACAATTTCAACTGCATTAGTAATGTTCATTTTTGCCCAGGACGCATTCGGAATTCTATTTATTGCCGATATTCTCGTTGTGAGCGTTGTCTTCTGCCACGCATTTATGGGACGGATGGCGTAAGTGAATTGTATTACATCATTTGTTGCAGAATTCCTTGGCATTGACGTTTAACTGCGCTGGGTTTTAGTTTTCGTACCTGTAATTATAACGTTTTACTCAGTTATGTGTTTCATCATCTTCAAATTTAATATTTTCAACATTTCAACTGTTTTGATAGAGAAATCTTTTTGTTGACTTTTGAAGATATTTTCGGTCTTGCGAGATTAGATTTTGTGATATGAAATCTTGAAAGCAAAGACGCTTTGCACTTATTTAAGGTTATATTGTTCTTCATACTGTGTGTATTTATTTGTTACTGTACTTTTATATGTTTGTCAGGACCAGTATTGCGGAGGAGGACCATACCAAGTTTTCCGCTTGTGACCACAAGAAATGGCTCTCATATTACAGATGCGTACAACTTATCTTTGCCAGAATCAACGACGCGATTGGACAATTTCTGATTCCGTCTTTCATGATGACTACGGTAGCTTTTCTGGTCGCGATATTGTACACCTTAATCAAATTGCCGCCATCAGAATTAGCTTTCATTGGGATGCTAGTTTTCATGTTTTTCTTCTTGACGGGATTTATAGTTGTTATTGTTCAACTGGCTTCATTCCTCCAGAATCGGTCAAAGAACGTGTTATTCTTGAGACGACGACAAATCAGGAGGAAGGATCCTTTATATCACTCAATAATGAGCTGCACATCACTTCGAATCAACGTTGGGCCATTTTTCTGGTTCACGAATGATCTCACTCCGAATCTCTTCGGGATTGTCATTGACAATACCGTAAACGTTATATTAATGTAATTAATATGTTATGCAGAAATGTGTTGAAATTTACGATGGGGTAAATTTGATATCATTGTCCGCCCGTACATGTGTTAGCAAGACATACTATGAAAATCCCAGAGGCTAGACGACGGCCCGAATTCAGTGTGACTTGTGTAATGAAGCAATATTCTCTATGAAGAATTGAACGCAATACTCTATTTTCCTTGATAAGGACATCAAATGAAAATATTGGCATTTCACCAAAAACCATGAGCATGGAGACGGTCCCATGAAATGTTGTCACTGCTCTAAATCATTTCACCATTTTGGGTGCTCGTTCTCTTTGTCTCATTCGACTTATTGCATGTAAGTATAATTGGGCTTGCCCATTCTGTGCCCCAAAATTCATTCCTTCAACCCCATCGTGCAGTTCATAATCTGCGCTGATTTTCTCCTTTTCCAAGGATATAATTCTGTCTCACTTCTCTTCCACTCGTCGGGCTTATGTATGTAAAATAACATTACGACATTTGATTTTTCACGACGGCGAAAACCAATTAAACAATCCAATCCGATTATAGTCTTCGTTGGATGGTCTGAACATTCTCCAAGTCTAAACTAGGATTTTTTTAAATAGTGAACGCGTTTCCCCGTTTTCAGCGAGGGTAAAGTAATCTTTCCAGATGGTGGCGCTCCGGTCTGGGTTTCGTAATTCTTAGTTATTCTATTCGGAAACTAACTACAAATTTGTCTCTTCGTTTTACTATTTCTTAGTTCATGTGCTGAAGTTGGAAATTTGAAAACGATGTGAGGTATTGACTTTGAACAACAATTGCAAGCGCAATTAAATAAATAAAATCTCATGTCCTCTTTCTCGGTCTCCTTTTTTCCAACGCCATCCATGCCAATAACCCAAGCATGCCTATAACATTGGAAATTTTATTGTGAACCTCATCCCCTCCACACATTCACAACAAGCATGAAGGCACTGTAGTGCACACCCATTTTGTCTTAACTAGAGTTGTGTGTGAAGTAAAGCGTTAGCGAAGCCCCGGCATCACCACCCGTCGCGGTTCCACACAACGACCAAACGGGATGCACGGCGTAACTGGCTAGCTTGGTCGCTCGCAGATCGGGACGCGTGGCCAAGCCACGCGTCAAATATGTAAAGAATTTCTCTAGAAATGTTATGTTTCTACCGACAAAAAAAATAAACGTACTAATTTGGTAGTGCTAATAGCTCGCAAAAGCAGCACTCACCGCTTTGCTATGCAAAGCTAGCTTTGCTGTGGTTTTCTAGTACCAATATAAAGGACTATACCATACTGAGCTTAGGCCCGGCGGATCGAAGAAATTGAAAAGAAAATGGAAGCCTGTACCCACTAGGGTGACGGAATGGGGTCGGACGAGTGTTTGACACTTGAGTAATTGTGTTTATTAAAGAAGTGAAGCAAAATACAATTCTCTTCCGCCACCCTTAAATAGGTATCGCTTTATAATTATTTTTATTCACCTTTAAATTTTTTAGCACTACTTTGTACTACTTCGTAGACGAGTTCTGCTTGCTGCTGAAGTTTATAGGTTAGTAAGGTAATCTTAGTTTTGATAGTCGTATGTACGAATTTCTTCACTACATCTGACAAGGATACACCTGACCTGCCCACCTGGACCTTGACCCGACACCAAATTTTTTTATTCCGTCGGCATTCCCAGGGCGTGGTTTGAACAATAACTTTGTGCACAAATAATGTACCTTTTTTAATATTCAATACTTCATTAACAAAGTATGATGGATTCATGTTTTGTCTTAAGTCCGAAAAGTTTCTCCCAAGAAATTGGGTGCTTTCACGTCGGCTCAATTGATATTGGAGCGACTGGGAAATAACAAAGGCACGCTCTCCGCTCTGCGCTGTGGCTCTACACAGTTACATAATAATACTTCAAAACGTTTGACTTACCAAAATTATTGCTCCATAGCATCATTTACTTCCTCTTCAAAATGAACATGAAACTTTGTTAAAAAAATGGTCGAAGCAAATGCACTTATCACACCAGCTACATCGTATGATGGATTGGTTCTTGCAATTCCCTGTTTCACACACTTTCGGATCAAATTTCAAACACAATTGGTTAACATTTTGAAATGGACCGGGATCTACTTCTGTGTCGCCAGATTTGAACCAGGAATATTGTATCATTGGACGAAACTTCTCCGAGGACAACTGATTATGAACTAGAGACTGCATTTTTATAATGTTATTCCTTCGATGTAAATCGCAGTTAAGTTCGTCTAATGCCACCCTGTTGAATAGATGTTTCACTAATATCTTCCATTGACGAAAAAAATAAACATCACATGGTTGTATAATGCTCGTTGTCTTGGGAGGTATTTGAAATCTGTCACAAGGCGTTGACTGGAATTGATCCGAATATAGTTCCTGGTCAGTTTGACCTGACCAAGAATCGTACAAAAGAGCAAATCCATTCGAACTGTTCTTCAC
>JAQFYE010004842.1:0-12769 GCA_034694305.1 Protaphorura glebata
CGGGAACTAAAATTCATAGAATGTGCCGATTCTGCTCATTTGTCGTAGAGGGGAATACGTGCTGTGCAATAGAAATTGCGAGTACTTGTTCGGGGTTTAGTACAAACACAGTGCAAAATACAACAAGGAGGACGTAACCATAGTAACCAGGTAAGCTCTTGATGAATTTATTCCGTTCTTATAGAAAGAACATGAAATAGCTAAACTGGTTACCATGGTTACGTCCTCCTTGTTGTATTTTACACTGTGCTTGTACTAAACCCCGAACGAGTCCTCGTAATTTCTATTGCACAGCACGTATTCCCCTCTACGACAAATGAGCAGAATCGGCACATTCTATTAATTTTAATTCCAGAGTCAGTCGAAACACCATGCCCATCGTATGTGTTAATGTATTTCCAAACCGGCACACTACATAAATATGTATTTGTCCGGAAAGTCGACCGGAATCGGCACATTCTATGAATTTTAATTTCCGAGTCATTCGAAACACCCTGCCCATGCCCTCCTATGTTGTCCATGCCAAACAGTGTTGTGGCACTTAGAAAAATTTCACTGGTGCCAATAGGCAGAGTCCAACCGAAAAATAATTTAAAATTACCGGAATTGCTTAACTTAAATTGCGGGCCAAACCGCTAGTTAAGTAAAATGATTTCTGCGACCGGTAAAAGTTTTTGCACTGGCGGATTTGACCCTGAAGATTTGATGGACTATTTAAAGAATTTAAACAATTCTCTCTTTCAGGAAGATAGACAGATTTCCGACTTTCGTCTCATGATAATCGGGGCCCTGGAATTTCACTTAGATGATCCGATGACGTGTCACGGTGTCTCTTATGAACCGATCAATCGGTAAGCAACTCATTCCTTATTTGTCATGGATCTTATTATTTTGTGACATTTGACGTCATCAATATTTGAATTACAGGACCGTGCAAGAATCATTTAATCTGAAGACTGATTGTTTGAACGCATTGAATGGAATGGTTCGAAAAGGAATTCTAAGTCTCTCTGGTGACGGAACGTATTCGAAAAATTGTTTACACTTGTATTGGTCGAGTCGAAATATCAAAGTTGGTCCGGAAGATTTGGGCAAAGTTCGGAGGGGAAATAGTGGAACGAATAGAAAACGGAGGAGTTCTGTTACAAACGAAGATAGTTCAGAATCAAAGAGGATGCGCCCCGGATTTCCTAGTTATTTACGAAATGAATCTGGACAAGACTTGTGTGGTGAGTTGGACAATGCTTATCAAACTAGTCAATACAGAAATCAGTTGATTGGACTTATGTATGGAGTAGAATTATCAGTGCTTTGCTCTCTTAGGAAACTCACAAATGCACATAAATATCCTTCATTGAAATTAAGATTTGATTATTTTGCAATTGGTAATTTTAATATTGTTCTTTGTAGTAGAAAGAAGTCTATTCACATACAAACTGAAAATGTAGACAAACATTATACAGATAATAATATTAGTTATGCTAAATTATTTGCTAAACATAATCGGAGGTCGTCTATTAATTATTACTTGGATAATTTTGTTAAGCGGGTGATCTCTAAATCAGATAATTTACTAAATGATATCGAATACTTTATTATCTATACGAATTCCGGCTTGAACCTTACAGATGAAAATAAATTAATAGAAGGGCGATCCAAAACCTTCTATCCTTTTAAATTTGAGAAGATAAATATAGAAGAATGCGAGATTTTAAAAGACTTTTTGATCACATATGAAAATACGAAAGGGAGCGGTTTTTATCAATTTCTGCAAGATAAAAAAACTAGAGAAGAGCTTTTAAAGCGATTAGAATTTTCGTCTGCGATGCAAAAAGTAATACAAGAAATAAAACTTAGTCCGGAATTTGAGAACAAAATGAAGGAAGAATTTGTAAATAAATTAGTATTTGCAGTCAGTCAGCCTAATAGAGAAGAACTTGACAGCATTGTTAAAAATGAGATAGAAAAAAATAGTCCAGCTCTATATGATTATACGGTATTACAAGAGCAGGTACTACGTAAATTAACAGGTCCAAAAAAATCTGAGGGGAAATTAGTATCTGGAATTCTACATGAATTCAATTTATTAATGTCTTTCTTCCATGACATGTTTTTGAATCAAAATATGTTTTCCATTGGCAAAAGCCGTGATGCATGGAATGATTTTATTATCAACTACAAAAACACACTTATTTACGTAAGGGCTGGGTGTACAGACAGTCATATTGGGTACAGTCAATTGTTTCCCACCAGAACACAAGAGAGGAAGAATAAGTTTTCTATTAATAGTTATTTTAATCTTTTCATTGAGGAATTAGAAAAGAAGAAGAATATTAAATATTATATTATTTATACGAATGCAGATTTAGACCTTACAGAAGACAAGAAATTTAAAAAAGGACGATCTAAAGATTCTTATCCTTTAGAATTTGGTAGTATCAATATTGAAAAAAATAAATATAAAATTTTAAGAGATTGTGTCTGTGTCAAACAGAATGGTCTGTATAAGTTTGCCCGAGAAGAAACAACCAGAGAGAAAGTTTTAAGTCTATTAAGGCTTCCGCCTTCTTTCCAAAGTGAGAATGAAACAGAAATAAAAAAGAAATTTTTAGATAGACTAATATTTGCAGTTAATCAGCCAAATAGAGAAGAACTGAACAACCTTATTAAAGATAAAATAGATAAAAGTCATCAGTCTAATAAAGTTCCGTATAATTACGAAGACTTACATGAAATAGCTTTACGTTGGTCGGAATCTCATGAATTTGGCCCTATTACGAAAGGAATCATGGAAAAGCTGTTTGAAGATAAAACAAATAATAGATTTAATTGTCAGAAAATTAAAAACAGTAACATTGATGAAGAAATTAAATTTGCCAAAAGTGTGGTTTGTAGAGAAGGAAACACTGCATTTAACGACTTCTTGGAATTTTTGATGAAAGGAGAAGGAAAGAAATATCTTCAGGTTTTGAAACAAAATGGTGTGAATTTAGCCAGTGTGTCCAGTATTTTAAGTAAATCAGGACCTGATGCTTCTAAAGCTTTTAAAGACTTATGTGATCTTTGGTTTGATGTGAATGGAAATAAAACACAATATTTAAAATGTCTGGAAGACAAAGGAATAAGTCTAGCTCGTATGACTAGTATTCTAAGTAGAGCAGGAGCAAGTGCTGCAAAAGCATTTAAAGAACTTTATAATCTTTGGTTTGATGTAAAAGGAAATAAAACACGATATTTGAAAACTCTAGAAAAACAAGGAATAAATCTAGCTAGTATGTGTAGTATTTTGAATGGAGCAGGAACTAATGGTGGAAACGCTTTCAAAAACTTACATGATTTTTGGTTTGATGATGAAGGAAATAAGACACAATATTTAATAATTCTAAAGGAGGAAGGAGTAAACCTGGCTAGTGTGTCCAGCATTTTAGGTGGTGCAGGAGCTAAGGCTTCTAAAGCTTTCCAACAGTTATACAGTCTTTGGTTTGATAAGGAAGGGAATAAAACACAATATTTAAGAAGTCTAGAAGAGGGAGGAGTAAATCTAGAAAATATGTCAAGTATTTTGAATGGAGCAGGAGCTAATGCTGCAAATGCTTTTAAGGAGTTATACGACTTTTTGTTTGATGAGCAAGGCAGGAAAACACAATGTTTAGAAATTCTAGAGGAGGAAGGAGTAAATCTGACTAATATATCCAGTATTTTGCATGGAGCAGCAGCTAATGCTGGAAAAGCTTTCAAAAACTTATACGACCTTTGGTTTGATGAATATGGAAATAAATCGCATTATTTAAAAACTCTAGAAAGAGAAGGTATAAATCTGACGAATATATCCAGTATTTTACATGAAACAGGAACTAAAGCTGCAATAGCTTTTATGGAGTTGTATAATAGTTTTTGTGATGAGCAAAGAAATAAGAAATAAACATTTGAAGCATTTTTTTAAGAAAACAGATTTTACGATACATAACTTATCTAGTATACTAAGACGATCCGTAGTCAATGCGCAATGCTAAAGACGCTTTTGAAAAATCGCATTGCTCTTTCTTTAGTGACAAAGGGAAAAGAACAAAACTCTTAAATTTTTTTTAATTCTTAAATTATAGAAAATACCGTCAAGGTACCGTAAACCAAAATTAATTGTTTGCCAATTTATTTATTAGTATGTAATTGTATAGAAGGGTTTATTAATGTTATTGTTGTTGTTGTTAAATAACAATAAGACAGACTAATGTAATAATATTTATACATGTGCCAATCCTGCCAATGAAATAACTCATTATAAATGTTAGTATTTGAACAATTATGATTGTATTCAAGGAGTGCTCTGAAATCCATGGAAGCAGTATTAAATTCAGAGTAGTTGATGTTAATTAGGCAGTCGGAATTAATGATACCTATGTACTCATAAATCCATTTCACATTTCAAATTGTGTTACGTTGTCAAATAAACCAAAATCAAATAATTTATGATGAACAAATTCTTTACTTACTAAAAAAATAAAAGATTATTTACAACTTCCACACAATTCCAATATTTTCTCCTAATTTTCAATCCCTAGGGGCATTGACATAAATATGAATCCATCTCTTTTCTTTCACTTTTCTCCAGAGGTGTTCTGATCCTGCTTGGATACAATGCAGAATGAATGATATTTGAGTATTTTGTATTTTGGAGCGAAATCTAGTATTTTATATTTCAAAAAAAAATTTCCACTATTTTGCCCATCTATGTGTTTTTGGCTGACTTCTGAGGTCTTTTTTATGCGTTTTTTCTACGTAACCACTCGTCAGCGTCGCCTTGCGCATTGGATTTTCAATGCGAATACCTTCCTAGATCCGCTATAAGTTTGTCTAAAAGGTGTATATCTCACTCATTCTCCGGGCTGCGGATTGGAGGGGTTAACCATGAATGCTTGAAATTCAAACGATTTTTGTTAAACTTGGAAATTAACTTAAACTAATAAAAGTGAATGATGAACACAGTTTAATTGAATTTTTTCCTTTTACTCGATTCCTTCGGATTAAAATTGTATAGCTAGGAACGTAATGTGTTGGAAGGGTTATCATTTAAGGACGAAAAGTCAATACTGTTAGTGCTAATCAATGAGTAGTAGAGTAGTTGCTAGTTAGTACACTACTGTAATACTTATCGTGGTAAACAAACTTAAAATTAACAAATAAATCACACCACTATGAGTGAGGCAACTATTTTTTCTAAAACCTATCGTGCTTGATCGTTACAATGAATTAATTAAAAAAATTGATCGCCTAACAACCCAGGGTCCGCAACAAACACTTAATTAAAATGGAATCACACACAAAAACACACGTAGAGAAAAAAAAAACAATGGATGTGTATGAGAACTCCAAGAAGTGGGAATTTGAAAAAAATTAGTTAACACGAGTAATTTAATTCCGAGAATTTGAATCCTTCAGACTATTCCCGAAAATATGTAGTCCGAATAAGTAGGATGACGATTAGGGTTGGATTTGCATAGTTTGTCCATCCATTTAATTTCAGGTATCTGTTTTCCATTTACTCTAACAACAAGTAATTCAGTTATAGCCAGTTAGTTCCACCCTAAGAGTACAAAGTCTTCTCTACCCAATCTTCTAAGCTAAACACCGCAACGTTCTTTCCATCCACGTCTCTCTCTTTGAAGATTTCTGTAATGTAATTCAAATGAAATAATTAGTGAATTTACTTTCAATCAATTTATTGATTCCGTTGACCGGGGTGAATGGGTTACGGCACTTTTTAAAAAAAAAAATACCGTTGCTTTGTTAGGTTTAAACCTGTACTTTATAAGGTTAAGCTACCTGAATTTTATTAAACCCGGCATTTTTGTCTTTGTGGCTTAAACCCGTTCACAGGTTTAAATAAGATAAAAAGGTTATAACTAAGAAAAGTGGTTTAAACATAAAACCGGGTTTAAGAAATCGTTGGAGTAGAAAAAATTAGTTTAAGTCGAAAATAAATTTGGGTTAAACCGGGAGGTTTAAACCAGGAGAATCTGATTTGAATCGCACAGCGCAAAAAGTGATTCAGATGAAGAATAACCCCGCGTTAAAACAGAGAAATTGATTTAAATCCGAGAAAATCTGGGCTGGGTTAAACCAATAATAAACATGGCAAGAGAGAAACCTGGGCTTAAACCCGGAATAACAGAAACCTTCGTTTAAACGTAATAGAAACTTGGGTACACCTTAAATAATCATGCATTATATGGCTTAAACCCAAGAGAAACCGTGTTAAACCAGAAACTCTGGACAATCCCAAAAAAAATATAACAGAAACCTTCGTTTAACCCCTTAAATCTTGGAGGAATCCAGAATTCAAACAGACTTAAAAAGAAAGTAACTGGTTTAGACCAAAGGGAACGGTTAAAACAATGAAATAACTGGTTTAAACCAAGCTTAGACTAATTAACCCCCTAAATCTTCGAAGAACCCAGAGAAAACTTGGTTTAAACCCAATAGAAACTGGATTAACCCATAGAACTTCGAAATAACCAGAGAAAAACTAGCTTAAACCGGAAAAAAAACGGTTTAAACCATACAAAGATAAGATTAAAAACAAAATGACATGGTTTAAACCAAAGAAAACACTGGTTTATTTTTAAGAAAGAATTAAAAAAATATGTAGGCTGATGTTGAAGTGACTTACCAATCATGGCCTTCAATTTGACAGCACACATGATGAAGTCATCGAACCAAATCCGTCCATCCTTGTCTCCATACCTGAGGACGAGAGCTTCAAGGACTTTGTTATTGACTTGATAGCCAGCGGAGGTGAGAGCTCGACGGAGTTCAAAGGAACTCAATTGTCCCGACTTATCATGGTCGTAGATTTTGAACACGTTCTGTCCAGTCCCAGTCCAGAGACAACAAAGACAAATAGAATAAAAGGAAATTAAATTGAATAATGGGTGAGTGAGTTTTTGGTTTAGACTCATGTAGTATTCATGACATGACATGACTGACCTTCCAAGTCCTGATGCTCTTCCACAATTGAATGAATTCATCCAGTCCAAGTTTCCCAGAGTGGTCCACGTCCATCATGGCCACCATGGATCGACACACGTCACGGCTAAAACCCTCAAAGTCAAACTCTGCAAGTCAAATACCAACCAAAACCATTCTTCAGAATATGGAAATACGGGATTCTAGGAATGGCCGCGCGGTTCCATCACCAGACGCATTTCCAAAATAACTTGACAATATTTTATTACTGGGTAAGCTCATACTCTTCAAACAAATTAAAACTGGTTTGTTAGTTCAATATTTCTTATTCACTTTTTGTTTGTTTGTAGAGTATGGGGTTACCTAGTAGTGAAGTTGTCGAATTATGTTGCGCATTTCTATTCTACGGGAGTGATTCTTACGTAAGTGTAAGTCCTTCACATTAGACTCAATTCCCTGGAAAAGTGTTAGTGTTATGGGACTACGCACTACAAACATTCTAACATTCCAAGATTTCAACAACCAAAGCCGAGCAAGGTCAATATTTATATGGAAAGAAATTTAAGCACCACTTTCTCTGCAGTACGTGTAACATGTACAGGGCGGCCCAGAAAATATTAGTCGAGTTTCGGTAAGACTAGTGCACAAATGCGTTATATTTCCTTGATCTATGTACAGGGTGTTTCCCTATACTCTTCGTTCTAATTTACCCAATTTTAATTTTACCTGAGAAGTGAGATGCTTCTTTTGAGAGGGGAATATTTTTTCAAAATTTTGAATTTTTTTGAAATTTTTTGAGATTTATTTTTGATTGAAGCATTTTTCTAAAGTTGGAAAATTTTGAAAATCTTGAGAATTTTTGAGAATTTTTGAAATTTTTACTGCAATCAAAATTTCAGTTTGTCTTTCATTTTCTGATACCTATTCGTATTTACATTTTGATTGACAGCGCGCGCTGTGATGCGCGCTGCGCATTCGGGCATAGCTCAAAAGACGCGCAATTGAATTTCGAACGAAATGGCTATCTTACTTTTTGGATAAAGTTGAGGAAATCAGGACGAATAGTAGGTTGGTTTTGAAACACCCGGTGTTGGAAAACCCATGCGATTCATGGTAAATAAAATCATTTATTTGAAGTCAAATTTTAGAAATTCTTTTTGATCTTGATGATGTAAAGTGAAATTCATTTTCATCTTCTGTCTAAATGAGAAATTCTACTTATGTGAAAAGTTAGAGGCAGTAGTAACGCACTTTACACGTCAAAAATTTTCACTTTGACTTTGACAGGAAGGCCTCAAAAGAATTTTGTTCCTAAGTTAGTTGAAGTTTATTAAAAATCGCATTGGCTTTCCAATTAGCTTATTTCGGGAGAATCTGACAACTCATTTCGGCACTAAGGCGCTGCAAATTAAACCTACGTTATCAGGCAAGGTTTTGGCATGTGTTCCAGAGCACGCGTTTTTGGCTCATACATGGTAAAGCCCGAAAATCGAAGAATATTTTATCAAAGTCATAAAAAATTAGCAGAAAAATAGCATCAGTTGATTTTTCGAAATAACTTATTTGGGGAAAAAAACTGTTCAAAATCTATGGTTTTAGGCCGATTTTTACTTAAGCGCTCATCAGCGTCGATGCGTGCATAAAATTTTAAATCAAAGTGGGTTCTCATTAGATTCTCTGCAAATTGGATACTCGCTGCGATGAGGATATCGTGCCACCCTGTACAACTATATTAGCAAGTGTATCCAAGATGTAAAGATACAAATAGAGTACACATTTGAGACCCTGAACAGAATATGAAGCCCACATTGGCATTTGGCATCCAGCCAAAATAAGCTAGTAAAAGTAAAATCCTAGACAAATGTGAATGTGGGGCATTTGGACGGGACGGAGCCAAAGAGGGGAATTTATGTGAACAAAGGATAGAGATGAATAGAAAGCAGGGCAAAAAGAGGAAAGTCAAATCTAAACCAAGGCATGGCAATGGAATGCAATGGAGGAAGTGAAAGCCTTGAATCCAAGTCCAACCCAACACAGTTTTATTTTTATGTCTAACAATTCTGAGAGTGAAACAATTGAGTCGAAAACTAAGAGAAGAGAAGAAAAAGAAAAGTGTTCATGGATCTTAGACTTAAGTTATGATCCATGTTACTCCTTACCCATGTCTACAAGTGTCCATGTCGTATTCGTATCCATTCATCAGTGTTCCATCAGATCCATCCCACCGCGACAAATTCCATTTCGTAAAAGTTTACACAAAGAGAGAGAGAGAGAGAGACAAAAAAACAAAAACAAAAACAAATGAGAACAAAGAAGCACACATCAAGATTAATTCCAAAAATAATCTCAATCTATCATTTTTATTCTTATACTCAGGGTTTTCTTGTTTGTTCATTTTTGCATTTTTCAAGGGTCACTTCAAGATTCAGTTGCAATATTCCAAATCTTACTAAAAAAATGCATACAAAGTATGGCTAACTGTGTGCAACATGGCATAGGAAAATATCAAGGATGTCATCCTTGTGCCAGCTTGCCCGAATTTCTACGAATTTTAATATTTTTCGCATTTCATTCGCCCAATTTTATTTTTCATAGAAAATTGTAGAAATATTACGTAAAATATGGAAAAAATGTCAAGTATGGTTAGCTGTATGCGGCATGGCATACCACAATACCAAGGATGTCAACCTTGTACCACATTGCCCCAATTTTGACAAATTTTAATGTTTTGCATTTATATCATTCGCGACCCCTTAAGGATTTCGTATTTTAAATTGAAAATTATCGACAAATTGCGCAAAATATGTAAAAAAAAAATAAATGTCAAGTATGCTTAGCATGCATAGCACAAAACCAAGGGTTGTTGTCCTAGTGCCATGTTGCCCCAATTTTGACCAATTTTAACATTTTGCGTTATTTCATTCCCGAACCCTTCAAAAATTGTGTCTTCTTCATTGATAATTACTGAAATCTTGCGAAATTTATGCAAAATATCAAAAATATGGTTAATTGTGTGTGCAGCAGGGCGTAGTACAATACCGAGGATGTCAACCCCGTGCCAACGTGCCCCAATTTCAACCAATTTTAACATTTAGCATTATTTCAGTCACAAACCCTTGAAAAATTTCGTATTTTTCATCAAAAAATGCTAAAATCTTGCACAATGTATGCAAAATATCGAAAATAAGGTTAACCGTATGCAGCATGACATATTACAATAACAAGGATGTCATCCCCATGTCAACTTGCCCCACTTTTGACGAATCTTTTATATTTTCATTTTCCATTGAAAAGTACAGAAATATTTTACTGCTTGAAAAATTCCGAAACCCTGAGTATAATTAAGACACTCGTAGTCCATGCAAGTACCAAGGAAAGCACAAATCCTTTTGATTGGATTAATTAGAAAGACTCATTCTGGTCCTGGGCGTTCTTCGTGATGTCAGAGTCACGTTCGGAAGAGGTCCCTTGTGACTTTTGCTTAACTTTTTGTAGGACTCGACTCGGTTTGTTGGCCAAGTCTCCGTGTTAAAAGTGTGTGAGTCTGAAGAAAGTAGTTGAGAGGAAGGAAGGAAGATAAATGACACGGAGCTAGCGGGTGAGTTGGGTGGAAATAATCAGACAGGGTCAAAGAAAGGAAAGGAGGAAAAGTCCGTCTTACTTTCTCCTCTTGTGTGTCTGAGTCGGGAGTGATAAGAAATGGTTAAAATGTGGCGTACCTCGTTTCATTGACAAGTCGAGCACTTCTTTCAGTTCAGACCAATCGATTTCCATATCATCTCCTGCCACGGTCTTGAAAAATTCTTGCACTCGTCGAGCTGCCTCATCTTGGACGGGTTCAGGGTCTTTGGCCTATATCATCAACACAAAAACCTCAAGCATTAAATCTGTGATTTATGTCATGTGACAGGGGTTTCCTAAAAACTGGGTTATTATGGTAAAACCTGGATTTTTACGGTAAAACACGGCTTTTTACGGTAAAACCTGGATTTTTACGGTAAAATATGGTTTTTCATGGTAAAACATGGCCTTTTACGGTAAAACATAGCTTTTTTATGTAAAACTTTGCTTATCACGGTAAATCATGGGTTCTTGCGGTAAACTTGGGTTTATTACGGTAAAGCTGATGGGTTTTAGATACGGGAAATGGGTTTTCATAGGTTTTTGGGTTCAATGCAGTTTTCATAACTTTTTGGGATTTTAATGACATTTTGGGGATTTCATGCGCTGTCGCGATTCCGTGGGTTTTTGGACAATCATGGAATTACGTGTATTCTTGGGTTTTCTGGGTATTCATGGGTTTTTGGACTTTCATTGGCAATCGGGTTTTGCGGATATTCGTGAGTCTTTGGGTTTTCATGGGTTTTTATAGGTTCCTCAGTGTTCTGGTTTATATGAGCTTATGGGTTTTGTTGGTTTTAGGTTTTGTATGGGGTTCGTGAGTCATCGTGGGTTTTGGGGGTTTTCATGGGTTTTGGGTATTTACATGGGTTTTTAAGCTTCAGAAGGTAGTAACAAGCCCAGATACCACAAATAACACCAAAAATCACGCAATTTGTGAGCCAAAA
The DNA here is from genome assembly GCA_034694305.1 of Protaphorura glebata. Taxonomy (NCBI): domain Eukaryota; kingdom Metazoa; phylum Arthropoda; class Collembola; order Poduromorpha; family Onychiuridae; genus Protaphorura; species Protaphorura glebata. The sequence goes on from JAQFYE010004842.1 coordinate 11,532, forward strand.
CCAAAAAATGTATGTGACAAAAAAGCGGTAAGATTTCGTGCCAATTAAATTGGACCACAGGCATATAACGTTTAAAGACGAAGAATGGTACAAAACAGAACAATAAAAGCAGAGAACAGAACGAAAAACATGCAAAAAAAAAGTCTTACTGTCGGATTCGAAACCAATTCTTCATGTTGATTTGAAATCGGGGGATCCATCACCTTAGGGTCGTAAGTCCAGAAGAGACCAAACCAGAACAGAACATGCACATGCAATAAAACTAAACTCAACTAAATCGCTACCATCTGCTCCATCCAATATATCATGTCATTTGTTAAAAACAGGAACATAAGGGTAGGATTCAGTGGACCAAGGTGACTCGACAACCCTTTCTTACCAGGTAAGCTCATACTAACAAACTGCCGTAACAAACCTAATTTGGTTTGTGAACTCAGAATATTCTCTTTAGTTTTCTTGTTTGGCGAGTATGAGCTTACCTTGTAAAAAAAAAAGTTGTCGAACTACCTTGGACTGGACATGAAAACCAATCTTGTTGAAATCTTTCTCTGAAGATAAGGCTTTCCATCCATGCAAAGTTGGATTTGTGGATTAGAGTCATCCTTTCAACATTTCAACACAAATAAATGTAATTTCGTTTCCTGAGGGTTCAGGGCTTTACGCACGGAGCGGGTGCTCAGAAATAAAATGATCAAACGATATTTTCTTGAGACGAGAACGATAAGAATGCGAATGCGAATGGAGACCCGAACCCGGATATGATTACATAGATTTGAAGAAATGAGAAGGAACGAGTAAATGTAAACGTGGGGGCTTGAGAGAAACTTTCCGGGCATTTTGTCCCCAATAAAGAACGGACTCAGGACTGAGTCTGAGCCCTAAGCAATAAAAAAATCGACTCCACATTAGTTCTTCAATGTCTGGACCACTTTCCAGTTTTCCAGTCTTTTCAATAAATCACACATTATGAGCTCCCTCCCTTCTACTAATCGTTACAGTTATTGGCCAGTTCAAGAATTTTCAGGGTGGTTCATATTTTTCAGCAGGATTTTACAGGGTGGATCAGTTTGTTTAAACCAAATTTTTCATTTCCTGGGTTTAAACCAGGTTCTTTGGAATAACGTTCGCTTTACGGGTAAAAGATTTTCAAGAAATCATTCTTTAAGGCGGATTCAGATAGCTTTTGCGGCAACGTTTTTTTGAACGCGGCGCGTTTTGTTTTTGTTGCCGAAAATTCC
>JAQFYE010004843.1:0-12767 GCA_034694305.1 Protaphorura glebata
ATTCTCCAGACAATTAACAAAAAGTTTGATAATTCTCCAGACAATTAACAAAAAGTTTGATAATTCTCCAGACAATTGATAAAAAGTTTGATAATTCTCCGGATGACTATCCGATTTATATCTGCATGTCAATGTCAATTATCGATTTCTTTTTACAATCATTTCATTTTTAATATCAAAATTACACATTTCGGAACCAAGTCTACTACGAAATATTTAAAGTACTAACCAACTTGAGCATCTGCTCTTCCCACTTTTTAATTGCAGTTTTATAAGCCGCAGCTTCACGTTCATACTGCGCTGCATACGGAGCTTTTTCAGATTCTGGTACGGTCTTCCATTTAACACTCAATTCTTTCAACTGATTCTTTGCATGTTCACGTCCTTTACCCGGATCTGGGGTGAACTTGGCCTTAATAAACTGCAGAAAAGGTGTGGCTGGTTTCTTGGGTTTTCCCAAACTCTCTAGTCTCTGTCGACGCTCTCGCCGCTCTCGCTTCAATTGTTTCTCAAGTTTTAATTGCTCTTCCTTATCTTTGACTTCTTGGGGTACAGCTTCATTGTATTTAGCCAATAGTTTAGTATAAGGACCCATTTCTGCATGAAATGCATTTGAGTAGTGCTCTTTACTCGCGTCATCCAATTTGGACCATTTTTGTCCAATCAGCTTTATCAAATCTGCAATTAGAAATGTCGTCGTAAAATTATATACGGTCAGTTAGCAGTTTCCTGGAAATACATATAGTACATTAGTACAAGTAAAGTCTCTACACAAAAATAAGAGATCCAGAGACCAAAAAGGAAGTTTGTTAATAGAAAAATATGGCAAACATTTATTCACGAAATTCAACAATTTGCGAATGTTTGTTGATAATGATAAACACGCAGATTTTATTTTATAAATTCTATAGGGTCTGTGACCAGTCTGCGATTTGATTGAGATTGAATCGCACGTTCTTTCAGATATTAATACAGCCTGGCATTTTCAAAATTATTAGAAAGTATTGACAAGTAGAAAATTTTCAGTAATATAATTGTAATTGTAACAGTAGTTAAAACGAGAAATGGTACAAAATCATTATACAGACACAGCGGGTTAATTTTAACCACGGATGACAAAAATCTTTATCTTTCTGGTGAAGAAAACGTGGTGGAATAGATCGTATTGAGGAGTCAAAGTTAACTACCTGGATTTAAAGAAGTACATCTTTTTGAAAATGCCGTTACATGGCATGCAGATTGTTATTGTACTGTATAAAACATTCTATTTTATGAAAATACCTCTAAACGGGAGTTCTGGATTTTGCTGTGCGAGATCAGCCCTGACTTTCCCCATGAAACGAAAATAGGGAGACAAGGGTTTCTTCGGTTTTTGTGGTATTGAAGATTTTTCTGCCTGGACTCCTAAGAATCTGTAAACGATTAAATTACAATGAAATCATTAAAACTATAAACAAAAATTAAAAATATGTTTTTTTAAATTTACAGACATCATAAAACAAGAAATGCACGAACGGTAACCTCGACTGAAGACTTGCTGTGGCTCGAAGATTTTTTAAGCCATTAGAAATGGCCAGCCACATTTGGGAACTCATCTTTGTGATTTGTGTCACTGCTTGATGTCACTTGTCACTCCAGTCCCAGTCCCCGCGGTCGAGGTCAACCAAACTAAAAAGTTTCGACAATCAACTGATAAAAACTCGAGCACGAATCAAAAACAAAAATATCCAAATTCAAAATTCTCCGCCGAGAAAGTCGGGCTTTTTGTGCGTGTAATGCGTGTATGCTTGGGGCAAGGAGAACAGACGCATTAGTCTGGATCTGACTAAATCTAAATCTCAAAACCTGTCCTGGACGACCACACGAATATTTTGGATGGACGTCAAAAATTTGTTCTTACGGTACGGGATGTATTTATTTTCATGACCTAGCGCAGTGCAGCACATATTCGTTACACAAGAATATCCCATTGTCTCAGAAACAGGGGGTCGTCTGGCTGAGGTGGCCGCTGCGACAGGTCTTGCTTAATCCAAAATCTTCTAGAGTGGTTGACATACATCTCCAAGTTTGTCGTCAAAATATAGTAATAGCTAAGACGCGAATATTACTTGAACTAATATTTATTTCAGATCAAACTGAAGATGATTGTTTTATTCACAAAATTATCTGAGCTTGAATTATCCTATTATCCATTTCTTAATTAATTTAAGTTTAGTTCTCTCTTCAGAAGAAAATGAACCAGACTTTACTGAAGGCACAAATTCGAATTCGGATATTTCAATATTTGTAAAAGAAAAATTAAAAAAGTCGTACGGTTTCATCTGGAAAAATAGATGCTCCGCGGAAAATTGAAAACTGCTTTGTGTAGTAGGGCAGTAGAGTAGTACTGCTAAACTTTGCTTGGAACCACCAATTCAGCAAGATCGAAACGTTTTAATCATTTTTTATTTGAAGCTGACGCATGGCAGGGTGATCATTGATCAATATACGCGAAACTTATAATTGGAATGTAAAAACTTAATTTTTGAAATAACGAAACTTCAATAACGCGAATGGTAAAAAATCAAACTTCCAGTTTCGATAGGAAATTCGATCAGAGCTTGGTAATTAAAATGGACGAACCAATCTGTCAAAGGATTGGTTAACGTCGTAAAGTTCGAAACAAAACGATCTTTAGATTTCTGACTTTCTCCCAAACGAACGAAGATAAAACTGTACACTGGATATTTGAAACCTTTAACTCTCATTACAATAAAATTGCAATGAAAATAATACTCATCTGGAATTGGATTTAATAAAGCTTAACCTGGATTTATTTTGTGTCGTAAATTCTCGAGTAACGTTCTATTGAACCAGGTAAGGGCTCTATTCTCTAATACAACAGCACGGTTAAACTTCCTGATTTTTGCAAAACAGCGCGGTCAACAAGATAGGTACCCCGGTTTCAAATATAACCACACCCAGCTTTTCTTTCGCTATTTCAATACCCTACACTGTACACATTGATTCCAAACAATTTCAATCAAATATAGCCCGGTGCGACCGGGCGATGTCGTAAATACAACCTCGGACTCTATTAAAGAATTAACGCCAATTTTAAATTTAAAAAAAAATTGAGATGGCCTAGTCTCCTCTCCTGTCCCAAATAAGTAATCCCTAAATCCCTATACAGTATACAATACTTCCTGTCTACGTAATCTAAGTATTTCCAGTGTTTCAGTCAAGCTCGAAAACGAAATGAAAAAGCACAGCAATCTCTTTAATAAAAGGGAAACAAGCCCACAATTTATTTTAATTTAATCATTGTCCTCGTCATCATCATCACCGTCATTACCAATCTGGAAATAGCGTAATTCATAGGTGTCTCGAGCTGTGGAGATAACTCGGAGGGTGTCTCTGAGCATCATCTTCTTCAAATACTTCTTTGTCAAATATTTAAGATACCTGTTGAACAAGTTGAATCATTAGAAAAACTGCCTATTGCTTTTGCTTAGTCAGAATTATACTCATTTCTCAAATGCAAATCAATTCACCTCTTAGAGAATGCGATGTTAGCATTGACGATAAGCTTTGAGTTTTTGTCTCCACGTTCGATTGTGATGCTATTTCCCAGAGCCCCTGTCTTCCCATTGATCTTTATTCTCTCTCGCAAGAATTTCTCCTAAAAGATAAAATATGTACAATAAATCGGTGTTCTAAAATGAGTGATGTTAACGTAGGTAGACCGACCGGAGGGAGAATTATGACTATCACCAGTTTAAAATACTGGGTCTGGAATCATAATCAAAATACCCAAACCTCAAGGTTCCAGGGGGAAGTTGATGGAACAGACATCCGGACAAGAAAACTGCCGTTGATCCGGTGACTTCATCATTTCGTTAGCATTAAGCGTAAGAATTAGGGAAGGTAAACCCTAACCATACGTTGCTAATAAAATACCACGTACAAAATCCGTTGAGTTGAAAATTTGATCTTCAGCTGGAAGAGTGCAGTCAATCACGAACCGAGTCGCTTGCTTCTTCTTCTTGGCAGAAAGTGTCAAAGATTTTCCCCTCAGAGGTTGCTTTCCAGCAGGCTTTGCCTTGGCGCCCGTAACCTTCTTGGCCGCTGGAGCTTTCTTCGGGGCAGTAGCGGCGGCGGGAGCCTTCGCTGTTGGCGGTTTGTTCTCTTTCTTCGCACCGGCGGCTGCAGCAGCGGCGGGAGCCTTCGCTGCTGGCGGTTTGCTCTCTTTCTTCGCACCGGCGGCTGCAGCAGCGGCGGCGGGAGCCTTCGCTGCTGGTGGTTTGTTCTCTTTCTTCGCACCGGCGGCTGCAGCAGCGGCGGCGGGAGCCTTCGCTGCTGGCGGTTTGTTCTCTTTCTTCGCACCGGCGGCGGCGGGAGCCTTCGCTGCTGGCGGTTTGCTCTCTTTCTTCGCACCGGCGGCTGCAGCAGCTGGTTTAGCTGAGCCTGCTTTTGGCTTCTTCTCAGCGGGCTGTGAAAATAAAAATAAATTATGAATTAAATACAAAGTGATCTAAGTCAAATTAGTTGTAGGTAGTAGGGAAAGGTAGGTTGTTGAAATGGCTTGGTCCTAAACACACTAAACACATTTATTACCGTCTCCATTATGTGTATTATGTATAAAATGTTGTTTCTCCTGTTTTATTTCAAAATATGTTTTCTACTAATTCCTAATGGTGAAGTCCATAATCATAATGCCCGATCTGCGTCTTCTAATTTCAACCTAAACAATTCTGGTACAAAATTATGGAACGATCTCAGGGAGTGTTTCGATCCTAAGAAATTTTTTCAAGTCCTTATTACCAACTACAGAACGTTTTTAATGTATCGATCTCGTGTTATAATGTGAATGTGAACGATCAAATTGTTATACTATTTAAGTGACCGTTGAATGTTCTTGTAAATTGCATTCAACGTAAGGATCTTTCTCGATAGGAGTAGGATGTTGATTTGAAAAAATACAATACATATTTTAATAAATACAGAAAATAATAGTTTCTATCTAGTACTTCGGGTAATGCATTGAACAACTTATAACATTAGTTTAGCAAACCATAATTTGTATCCTATGTGACCTTTGTAAAGACGGTGACTGCATAAACTCTATTTATTTTGGTGTTGGAAAAATACAATACTAAAACCGGCTCCTTCTTGGTCTGAAGTCATTCTCTGATTTCAATTTGAAAATATTGTAAAATTATACTCTAATTAATTCACTAATCAATTTTACTTACGGGAGCCATTTCTATTTCCAAAAATTGTGCTGGAATTTAGCTGGAAATGCTGGAATTTTCCGGATGACTAGTAGTCTGAAGTCTGATTCCGTCCGATCCACGAGAACGTCGAGTTTCAATATGGTGGAGAGCCGGAAACACCACGTTGACTGACTGGGGGGGCGAGGGGGAGGAGTGGGTGAACTTCGGGGGACGTTCATTTTCCTAGAATTCGTAGTCACGAGGGAGGTACTTAGCGTGCAACTCAACGATTTGACTCAAACTTTTCTTTCTCAAAGCTCATTGCCCCAAACCTTCAAAATGTCATTAGTTCACCCAACCCAACGCAACGCAACGCTCAAAACTCGAATTCTTAAATACGTTTGAAAAAGTCCAAGAGTTCCCAAGATTCAGATTTTGGGATATCCCATGGAACTTCCCCCAAAACTGATCTCAAGACCCAAAATATTTTCAAAAGTAAAAAAAAAAACATTTCAGCAAAACACTAAAAATTTAGTGTTGTAAACACTCAAAGCACCCGGGCCCCGGGCATATACCAAAGATGCTTATTTTTGCACCCGCCGGGTATAAAAAAAAGTTTTCCGCTCGAAAACGTCCAACAACCACTCCACTCCACAATAATAGTAGATATTATGCAGGAAACGCATAATAACTCCAGCGAAACGAATCACACTTTGAAAAAACTTAACTCAATAGCTATAAATCTATGTGCAAATTAGGATACCCTTTCTGTCTGTACGTATGCAGAACGCATTAGGGACACTAAGGCCAGGTTAGGTCGGGGCCACTCACTTTAGGTCACTCATTTCAGTATTAGCAAAATAGCAAAAGAGATTTCCATCAGTATAATTAATGAGGAAGCCAATGACAAAAAATAAAGTGTAGAATGAAGTAAGCTCCGTAACATGAAATGCTTTCATAATGTCACAAAAATTACAAATCATTTCCTTAGGATTTCCGAGAATAATTTAACAGTATTGAGACGATGAACAATAAATGCTGAATCGTTCATAAAACATCATCCACTTGAGAATCCCGAGACGTACTTCACTGATTATAATATAAAACCGTGGGGAAAGCTTTCCAACATTACAGAATTACAATTGTCAAATAATTAAGACACTTCAAGGACTGAGACATTACATTATAAGTGGGCAAGGATTCTGAAGGTAATTACTTGAGTGAAATTTAAAGCATCCTATTCGGACCTAGAGACAAATCACAGTTCAAAATTTCTTGTCCGTCGGTTCTTTTTTCAAAATTTTATTTTTGAAGTGCATCGAGTGTGAATTTCGACTAACCAATAAAAATCGGACCCGCTCCAGATGTCCAGGAAAATAACAAAAAAAACCTTTTGAAAATCCGTCTAGAAACGAAGTCTAACTTCCGGAGTTTCTTTTAAAGGTAAATTTGCATGCAAAATCGGGGGAAGATGGTCCTTAACGTGTCCGACGCAATAACAGTTATTACCTTAAAAATACCAGTATTACTTGTATTTCTTGCACATAATTCGAGGAGAGAAAGATAAAACCGAAGAGAATGTTCCAGGGATGAAGAATGTAATTTCTCTGATTTCTTTTGTTTTACGAGATTTTTATGATTTCTGTAACGTTTTTAACAAATTCACAGCATGGAACTTCTGGAAGTTAAGGTAAAAATCACTGTCCCACCTGCCTCAACTTCCAAACTCAGTCTACTGAGGATTGTTGGGAGTGCGGAAACTGACCCAGGATCCGGGTGATTTCGATAACGATAATTTAGATGATATTAACCGATTGGGATTCTGACTCCACATATTTCTTGTAGTTTTGTTTTACCAACCGTTCTTTATGTGGTCACTTTAGATTTCAAACAACAAAAATTGATTCAATTGTTGTTTCCCAAGCACATTAATAACCCCCTAAGGACTAATAATTGATCTTAAAATGAAGGATTCACAGAAAGCACCCGTAAATAAAAGTAAAGTTTTAGTTTGGGGCAAAGGTCTTTGAGAAAAAAAAGTTTGGGTCAAATAGTAGAGTTACACCCTAAGTACCTCCCTCGTTAGTCAAATATCCTAAAACCCATGCGCCCAACTTTACGCGGTTTTTCATTGACCAAGAACGATTTTTTCTTTTCTCTCCGCTGTTTTCTGGTCGGAAAAGACAAAGAATTCCCATTTCTGAGCTGTCACCGTCGTCCAAAACTTTTCATTCCTCCACCCGAGACCCGACCCGTCTTAAACGACGCTAAATCGGTCAGTTAATTTGATACTAAAACCAAATACACGACGAATAAACAATTCATCAGTATCATCTTCACCACTTTAAAAAATGTTTGAGGCACGACTTTTGGACGGAGGGATTTTGAAGAAAGTATTGGACGCGATTAAGGATCTTCTCAATGAAGCCACGTTTGATTGTAAGTTTTCTATTAATTGTGGATTACTGTATTAATTCATTTTATTTCAAAATACAAAATGATGGGGGTTAAGAAATTATGCAATACACAATAAGTTGAGGACAAAGGTAGAGATACAATTCAATGTTGAACTGAACTGGAGTCCATGAATTTAGGATTTGTTACATTTTAAATTTTCAGTACGTAAAGTAAAGAAAGGTCCGTAATAAAAAAAATCACCAATCGAAGCTCGTCATTGTGGCTTATAGAAATGATCAAGACACAAGAATGGGTTAGGTGTACGTGTACGATGGATGGGATGAACGTCAAAATGCACATATATTTGACATTGCTGTCAGTTGTAATCACAATTCTCAACTTCTGATTTTTAATTATTGTGCAATTGTTTAGAAATAGAACCTAACCTAAAATTTTGTTAAGGAAGGGGTCATGTCATGTTGTTAATCAATTACTTTCAAACATCAAGAACCTAGCAGTTTTCTTGATTGAGGCTTAACGGCAACGGATATGAAAAAATGAAGTACTAATTAATAACAATAAGTAAATCTATCTACAAGTACCAGATCAGTAAAATTCTCATCCTCACTTTCTCCCGACGGCACCAGTTAGTGAGCTGTTATAATCTGCATTCTGTTTCTATTACGCACCTGTATACCTGTTTTTCCTTTGATACCGAAATCATTTTGAACATTTGAGCAGCATTGGAGACTAGCTTAGACTCTTTATTTAAAACATTGAATAATGAAGCCGAGTACTTGTCGATTGATCAATATGAATATTGTGATGTATTATGTAATTAATTTTTCCTTCTTTCTCCAGGTTCTGAGTCTGGACTTCAACTCCAGGCCATGGACAACAGTCACGTTTCCCTCGTCAGCTTGAATTTAAAATCTGACGGATTTGACAAGTACCGTTGTGACCGCAACTTGTCGATGGGAATGAATCTGGGTTCATTGCACAAAATTTTGAAATGTGCTGCCAACAACGATATTGTTACCATCAAAGCCCAAGACAACCCTGACAGTGTCACATTCGTTTTTGAATCTGAAAATGGGGAACGAGTGTCCGAGTTTGACATGAAACTCATGAATTTGGATCAAGAGCATCTTGGAATTCCGGTAACGATTACAATATACTTGTTTTAATATCTACTATTATGGAACCAAGTATTTGACGTTCTATTTTGTTCTGAATTTTAGGAAACGGATTATGCATGCATTATCAAAATGCCCTCTAGCGATTGGGCTCGAATTGTCAAAGATTTGTCGCAATTCGGTGAGTCTATTGTGATTGCTTGCAGTAAGCAAGGAGTAAAGTTTTCATCCACTGGAGACATCGGGACAGGAAATGTCAAGCTTGCACAAACTGCAAATGTGGACGATGATGATAAAGCTGTCATGATAGACTTACAGGAGCCCGTCACTTTAACCTTCGCCTCTAGGTAACTTGTTTAATTGCGGTCTCCGTTTATTTCAAACTCTACAAATGCTAATAATCGACACCAACTATTTCAGGTATTTGAATGCATTCGCAAAGGCAGCTGGTTTGTCAAACCAAGTTACACTATCCATGTCCCAGGAGGTTCCTCTTGTCGTTGAATTCAAAGTAAATGACATCGGTCATATTCGTTACTACTTGGCCCCCAAGATTGAAGACGAGGAAAACTAAGACAGCACACTATGTTTGCCTTTTTACAATTATTCTAACATTTTTAAGGTACGTTTGCACTGCAAATTTTCCATCCAATAGGACTAAAATCAAAATGATTCATGATGAGTAAATTAATACAGCGTTTTTCTTTGATAATAAAAAACTAAAATCGTAAATTCTGTTTATTCACGGAAACATTTATTCATGAGACCATGTCACATAATTAGCTGTAACTGAACGATATTATTATTCATCTGGTTAGCGGCTAACAGTCTGCGAAACTTGCCAAACTCTGATGGCATTGTCGGAGTATCCAGCGTAAAGAGTTTGTCCATCAGTAGACCATGCCAGGGAGAGACAGTCAGGTTGGACATTTTTGGAAGTAGCCGCTTGAACGACTTCAGGCTTAAGTTCATCAACCATGTTCTTGGTCTCCAGATCCTAAAATACAAAACAACACAAATTAGATTCACTTGACTTCCTTGTTTAATTTTTGCCTTGCTTTCACAAGCGAAGGAAAGTCTTCATAATATTTTCAATTGTTTGATCAGCTATTAAAAGTGAGTTCATATTCCTAGGAATCGTACTTATCAACTGTTTACCATCATGTCAAAAGTCAGAAGTCTAAGTAAACAAAGAAAAAATGTGAGCGATTCGAAATTATCGAAATCAAAGAAACTTACCCAAATCTTAATTGCTGGTCCAGTGGCAGCACAAAGCCAATACCGGTTAGGTGAAAAACAAAGAGCATTGATGATGTCATTGTGATCCAAGGTGTACAAATGTTTCTCATCATGCAGATCCCATAACATAGCCTTGGCGTCCTTTCCACCGGATGCGCAGAGTGAACCGTCAGGGGAAACGGTTACGGTGTTCAAGTACCCAGCGTGCTTATCGTGTGATGCCTTCAACTTGCAGTTAGCCAAATTCCATACCTATTTCGAGAAAGAAAACAAATTTTTAATTTTACTTCGCAATCACAATTTTTGAAAAGACAGGTTTTCTTTTACAAAAAAAAGTAAGATCAGTCCCATATCCGCAAAATATATTTCATATTTTCTTCAAATGTTAAATTTATGCATCATGTCTAAAAAACGGTAGGTCTGGAAAAAATTATGTTTTTAAATCTTGAGCTCACCTTTACTGACTTGTCCCATCCACAAGACACGATGACAGGTTGGGCAATGTTTGGTGAAAATCGGACACAGGAAACCCAATCCGAGTGACCATCTTCTTGGATGGTAAACTTGCACTGAGCCAAGGTGTTCCACAACTTGATGGTATGGTCTCGTGATCCAGATACAATTTGACGATTGTCAGCGGAGAAAGCAACACTAAGGACATCCTGCACATAAGAAATGAATGTTAGTAATTTCTGGAGATTTGCGAAAAGGTTTGCCTAACAAGGGCCGGTGTAAAAACGCTGTCCGTCCGTCCAGAGATCACCAAAACTGGAATTATTGCCAACTATTACGATCTCATGTTCCAAAATGAGAGATTCTCCAAATGGTGAGTTCTGAACAGGAACACAGTACGATTTTTAAATCACTGAAGAAAACCGGAAGGGTTTTCACCAAAAGTAGGTAAAGTGAATGAGGGGGCTTACCGTACCCCGTCACCTTTTATTCTCTTTTGACCTGTGACCTACCTGAGTGACCAATTGCTGGCTCACCTCTTCGTGTCAAGTATAAAAAAAAAGAAAAAAAAAGTCTTGCACGTTCTTTCTTCCTCGTTCTGGGTCTCTACCAGTTGTTGGATTCATTGACAACATTGTTCGACTGATTGATTGATATTAAATGGGTGTGCGTTGTGGACGCAGTACAACCTTGGTATGATCTTCAAAACGACGAGTAGACTTTCCTGCTGCCAAATCCCAAAGACGAAGAGTTTTGTCCCATGAGCCAGAAAGAGCGAAGTTTCCATCCGAGGATAAAACGACGTCAGAGACAAAATGGGAATGTCCGTAGAGACGTTTGACAGGGATTCCAAAGTTAGACTCATTTCGTGTCAGCTTCCAAACGATCAGGGTATGATCTGTTAAAATAAATACATTATTAGGTAATGATGATGATGAATTGATAATATTGACAACGGATTTCAATTGGTCGGATTTAGAAAATTAAGAAGAGAGCAATGCTCAAACACTGCAGAATTAGAAAACCCTCTGGAATTCAGAACTAAAAAAACAAACGGTACCGGCACCGGTGCATTCTATGTTCTATGAATTTCCAATGTGGCCGACGTCCTTCCATGGTATACCGTATACCCTCTACTACAACCGACGGCAGCTGTGACCGTGAAACCTGTCCAGACGACCACCTGGCTGAGACGACCAGGCGTGCGGGTGGTGTAGCATTTCCAAGCTAATGTACACAACATCCGCAATAAAGTAATGCATGTCTGTAGTAGTGCACATGGCCGTATTCATCGCCAAACCCGGCCGCCTGGGACAGGTTTCACCACAATCATAAACCATTTATTTTATTACTTCAACGACGACACCGACTCCTGTGTTGACCTCTGTGCCACTGGACTATTTTATTCACTGAAAAAATGGGAAAGTACTACAAACTTACCTCTTGATGCGGAGATGAGGATATTTTCATCCTTTGGGTTGGTCGCGATTTGTGTGACCCACCCATTGTGACCACGAAGGGTACCTCTGAGTTGAAGGGTCAATGATGAACTCCCACCGTCCATGATCACTGCTCAAAGTCAAAAGCAAAAAGACTGAAAAGTTGAATGTACTCAGTATGGTGGTGGTCGACTGACTGTAGAAGGAAACGCCGGACACGCACTCGCCCGACTTATGAATTTTTTTTAGGTCTGTCTGGCTGGCTGGGAATGGCACTAATGGCAGGCCATGGCGGCTCTCATCCAAAAGTGTGCTTCAGAATTTTGCAGCATTTCATTGCAAGAGGACGCTCAGTAATTCGGTTGAAGACATCGCATCTCAAGAATTCAATTTTATTTTACAAATCGTACGGGACAAAAACTGAACACCTCTCGAAAAAAGTGAACAAAGACATTCACACTATGAACGACCCTGACCTTATAACTTCTGTCAGGATGGTCGGATTTGGGCTAATTCTTGGACATTCGGGTTCCGCATAAGATTCTGGCAACACAATTCATCCACAGAATTTCAACATTTTGAACTCCACAACAAACAATTTCAATCGGAAAACTCGGAACTTTCCTGGGTTCGTCCTTCGTTTAACTCTTTTGAGAGGCGTTCTGACACACTTTACGATGAATCGTGTATTATGCGACCGGCAAGAAAATGAAAGAAAGAATGGTGGCCTGATGCAGGTAGTACTGTAGTAGTAGCGCTAGCGGTCAGCTATATTGCCTCCGGATGGCACATGATGGAGTCACTCATGAGAAATTTATGCCCCTTCCAGGGCCGGACTGGCCATTGTGGCAATGTGGCGTTTGCCACACGCGCCATCGGCCTTTGACGCCTATCAAATTGGTCACACT
>JAQFYE010004844.1:0-12767 GCA_034694305.1 Protaphorura glebata
CCCACGGTATCACGAGACCGAGAGTCTCGATTTTCGAGACTCTCGCGAGACCAGTTGTCGAGACTGGATTCCCTAGTACCAATACCTGTTCAGCGCCCCGTCTTGGATGGTCTAATTTGAAGATAACTATGATCCGAATTGTTTCTGGGTTAAACCCGATTATTTCTTCGACAATAAAATCGTGTGACTCATAAAACTCCATTTCAGAATTTCCAATTACGGTTTATTTTTCCTATGTAATTAGGTATCCTAATCCAGATTCGGGACCTAATATCTGGAATTTGTAACCTATACTGTTCAGAACCACTATACACAGAACGGATGAAGAATTAATATGCATGAAATACTACTGCGGTTGTATACAGTTTTTATTTTCGTTTATGGAGAAGTTTAGAGTAGAGTCTTTGATTTAGTCGAAAGAATTCCCTATGACCATTAAACCAATCGCGCTTAAGTTGTTCATACATCTTTCCTTAAATTTTTCGCTAAGTACATTACAATCGAAATCTGACGGTATGGTATGTTATGTTTGTTGAAGTTGAAACCTGCTGTCTTCCTATAATCATACATACAATAATTTCTTACTTGACAAAATAAACCCTTGAGTACGTCATTGCCAATTAGCAAAATTATTGAGGGAAGAACGGAACAAACAGTCCTGAGTCCTGACTGGAGGACAGCTCGTGGTGATGGAGAGTATGGTTAAGGTGTAAATAGTAGTAACGTCATTTCCCAAACATTAAAAATGCCATCTAGGGATGCGAAAAATGTGGATTCCGAGGGTATTTCGACTATTTTTGTACCGTAGTTTCTTATGAAAACCAAGAAGTTTATTGCTCGTGTCAACACACAAAATTTTTTTGCGTGCTATTACATTTATGTCACTCGTTTCAAACACCTTGGCAATCTTTCTGGACATTCGTTATGCCGACAACGGACGGACATGGGGATTTTATAAGCCTGTTAGAGGACTCAAGGTTTAGTTTGACAAGGAAAATTACTTTTAATGAAAGTCCAGACGTAAGACACTGAAATTCCGAAACCAAAATAAACTTGAGAGGTCACATGAAGACGCAAGCCGTGAGAACGAGAACAAACCCCCCACCATAATACCAACATCTCATCGGGAATCTGAAATTTCTATCCGACGAAACCTTTATAATATTCGCTAATTAAGGATAAACCATTCCTAATACGAAATTTTCACTTATCCTGAACGGTTTATTTAGCCTGAGTAGGTGAGGTTTACATGATAACTGGTTTCCTTGTGAGGGTATGCCCGTGGCCCGTGCATAGTTCAAATTCAAAATACTAACCAGGCAGTCAGTAGTTGTACCTTGTAACAATGCGAAACAACAACAATGCTTTCATTTCACAGTTTTCTGGTCTGGGTCTGACAGAAAAGGCTTTGACCTCTTTCCTTCTACGAAATATTGTGTTTTTTTCTCTTGATTCTTGAACGGATTCGCATTCGCTTAAAAGGTGAGAGAACGTGTTTACGTTTTACAGAGCTATGGATGTTGATGTTGATGATGTTGTTGTTTACCATTACCATTCACTTCACATAAAATTCTACCTCTGCCACCTCATCTCCATTAAAGAACGGAGAATTTTGCAGGGAGTGAACTGTGTGTTTGTGACTGACATGACGTTATACGTTACGAAGCAACATTTTACTTCCTCATTCACGAAGAGCCGCAGCCAAAACGTCGCGTCGTCATTCACCTCTCAGATCAAATCCAAAAGTTTGCGTCTGTACAAATTCCCACCTTCACATTTATATGTACCATGCTCAGACGGAATTTCTTGTTCTTAAGATGTAGAGGGTGTGCTAGCAGATTATTTTTGTCTTATTAGTCTACAGAATAATAGCAATAGCGGCAAGTTGCATTCTCGAATAAAATTAAATGAGGACAATAATTCGTGTTTTATAATTACAATATAGCCTTATATTTAATCCTGGAATCCCTGAATGAGGCGCGAGGTATTCCAGCGAAATTGAACGTGGAGTAGGACCGCCATATAAGAACACCAACCAGGTGAACGGCCAACTCCGACCCTCCCGTCGCGTGTCGAAGTTGGGGGGAACTCAGTCAAAAGTTTTGCTTTCGGAACATTCGGTGGCTTTCACTTTTCATGTAATTTAGAAGGAGTTGAACCCACGACCCACCTGTCTGATAGTTTGGTTTGTCATCAATTCCGTAGGTCACACAATACAACATCACGATGTCACATTGAATCATCAGCGAGTGTCGTTAATTCCGTCTCTTGACTAGTACTTAAACTAACTTCACGATTCACGAATGATAATAAAAGGAGAGGTATGTCCTTAAGGATAGGCATAAATACGCTTGCAGAATTGAAACTCATGTATTAAACACTTATAATAATTAAGACATTAGGACATATCAGATATCACGTGTCAGTATGGAAGCGAGAACTTAAACTTCATATCGAATTGCAAGTAACCTGTCTGGCGTCTGGCACAAGCACACAAGACACTTATTCAGATTCAGACCGCAAAATACAACTTCAAACTTCGTCTGTTTTATGGTTATAATCGATCGAGTCCATTTTCTTCCAGTAGTTTACTGTTATCCAGAGTAATTAAAGTCGGCTATATGGGAGTAAATCGTTGTGGTCATACGTCAAAGGTCGAGGCAAACGTTACCAATAATAGTAAATGAAGGCATTCTGCTGTCTGTCACGCTCACCATCAGCTGTGCAGAAGTTTCGATTCCGATATACTCGAAAACTCTTTGCATATTTACTTGCCCGAATTTTACACCAGTCGATTAGTCCATATTATTGCTATTAATCAGGGAAGTTGTATTTTGCGGTGTGAGTAAGTGTCTATATTGTAGTGTGCTTAAAAACATGTATTTAAGTTTTTATACTTATTTCTACGTCCGGATCTCAACAAGCAATGGGTGACAATAAGGTTCCGATTATTATTCATTAAGAGAAGAGCATTTATGGTTAACCAAGTGGGAAATTGGTATTATTCTCTCTGTTAAGTCACGCTCTATCATTTTGACCATTCGTTATTATTATTATTATTATTATTATTATTATTATTATTATTATTATTATTATTATTATTATTCATTCAGGTGTCAAAGGTCAGCGCCTGATTTGATTTTGTTTTGATTTGATTCTTTATTGTGTTAGCTGACGCATCCTGATACATTTAAGTATACCTAAGTAGAATGCCTGCTGGTACGGTTACGCAACGCGAGTACGACTGCTAAAGATATACCGGTCCAATCCAACGTTAAAAACGTACGGTCTTGTTCGTGTATCCTCCGATTCTTTAACAGCATTGACCAGCAATTACTAAGTGCTAATGCTAGTTTAAGTATAACTAATTCGAGCTAAATCGTCTAGCTCGACCCTATCTAATCACACTAGCTAATTATGTTGAAATCACTTCCGCCATCTTTCTTGGTTTCGATTCAAAATCTTAAAATCGCATCCCTGAGGTCCCTGACACTGTCAAGCGTCAAGCCTTGACTATGGAAAAAGACTTAAAATTTGAAAATCAAGTTTCCTTTGTTTATTTGACCTTATATTTTGAGTACTCTGATGTGTCACTGCAAAAGTTGGTCTCTACCATGAGTCTTGGATTGGATTGGATTTTTGTCTGCTAAGTCATGAACTCCATAATAGGCTACACAACACAACATAAACATCAAAAATGAAAAGTTGAACTGTGTTGTCAATTCCGAATACAATAGCAACCAGGACAAATAAATAGAGGACGACCCAAGCTTGTGTACGGAAGGAACTGTTTTTATTATTTCTCTTCTCCTGAGAATTTCATTTTAAGGATTTGCTAGTAAATGTGATCATGCAATTCGTGAATCCTTTTTTTTTTACTATACACAGTCATTGGAGTCGTTAGATTAAATTACATAATCTTTTTCACCTCATTTCATTACTATTTTTGAACAATTATTCATCAGAAGCAAACACAAAAACTCAACTCGATTTTTTGATTTCTCTGAGACTTCCCGATTCTCTTTATAAACAAACGAGAACTAATATAAATACAGGTACAACAATAAGTAATTACACAGTAGTATTTATTGTGATTATAAGTTAGTTAGTACTATATTTTTGTAATTACAGCTCAATGTCCGCTCATATATAACGAATTATCTCTGAACAACGATTATCAAATGAACAACAATAATTATGACATACAATAATTTTAACAAATCCGTTTCTAACATAACGTGACCGACCATAATTAATACAAGTATAATAATGATAAAATTAATAATATTTTCATGATTGAAGGACAGCAAAAATCACCCATCATAACTATTTAATTTGTTTATTAAGTATTTGTTTCAGACTTAAATTAAATAGGTAATGTTATGTTATATAGATTATGCAATGTCGTCTTATAGTGTACCGCTACATTTAATACTTGTTAACATTTCCAACATCAAGAACAGCCCATCGACTAATCTACAAAGATGAGTCTTTTTTGCAGAGCCTCTAGCCAATCACATGCACGTCTGCGACCAGACCTAAATCCTTACCAGCAAACGAGTAAACCACACCTTCCTTTTTCCAAACTGATAGATAACAATGAACTCCCATTAAGTAAAAATGTGTAACCTAACGGTGGACGCGACTTTACTTTGTGTTCACATTTTTATATTGTATATTACAATCTCGCTTTAGTTGACCACAAATTTAACAACCCGCAATGGCAATTTTTAGTCTACGTATCTTTGTCATTGTCTGTGTGTGCACATTTTCACAGATAAATCCATTGACTCCAACCGGAGCACAAAGGAAAGTAATTCACACACAAACACACAATATGTTTATATGTTTTCAAATGACGTCATAAACTCAAATACGGCTAGAAATAATGATAGACACCAATAAATGATCAACAGAATTTCCTTAGAACGAAATTCGGATTTGTCTCTAACATGTATGTTGTTAGACGTAAAAACTTCAGTACGAATATACTGAGAGCTGCGGACCAATGGCCAATCACTGATTTGAAGAACATTTAATAACAATACAGTTTTGCCTGCCATGTTATATTTGTAATGACGTTGATTATAAGTTCATTAAATTTCTGTATAATATTCGCTTGTGAATCCAAATTAACAATTTAGTTACTCGAAGTTTATGTTTAGCTATTTTAGCTTGACTAAGCGTAGAGTTGAATAACGCGTAAGAAATTCTATCTTCGTACCTATTTATGAGATCAAATTGAGTCCCTACTCCATATTTAACACAATTGATAAAAAAAAGAAAATTTGAGAACGTAGACGGAGGAGACCAGGAGGAACGTCTTGAAAACACATTTTGGTAAAAGTTACGATTACATTAATCTACGACCTTTAAACATTGTTTAGATAAATGCAGCAATACAATTTAATCTTGCACGACGATCAGAACCGAAAGGTCGTCCCTTTTCGATAATTAACACGATATTTAACAACATCCGAAATAATCCGAATCGTCTTAGTAGTGTAATAGTGTACTACAAATTATAGTACAAACTTAAAAGTAGCGTGTATCATTCAATGATTCAGATTCAATCAGACCTATCGAATCGAATAATTTCAGCTATATATAAAAACAGGATGGCATGTAAACATGTGATGTGATTCATTTCTTGATTGGGTATCCAGCGTAAACTTTACATTACCATGCTCAACAGATTGACGTCATACGGACAACGTAAAATTTAAATTTTCAAGTGTTAAAGATTTAATCAGTAAAGCTAATATGTATGGGTATTTTTGTTGGAGCTTGCAAAAAAAAGTAGCTCTTCCCCAAGAAGGGAAAATATTTTCTATGGCGAACCATAAAGCATTTAAAACCAGTATATGAATGTATTGTATGTTAGGTAATAATTGTAATGCAATTGAAAGAAATGTGAACCAAGTTTTCTAAAAAAAAACCCAATCGAATTATTCTCGCCAGCGTTATCTTCAAAGGAGGGAATGAGTATCACATGCTTACTTGGGTTTAGTTGTTGTAACATCGAATTTAATTCAATACAGTTGGAAAGAGAATAAAACATTCATTCAGGGCGTCACAAGCATGTTACTTGGATTAACCCTAAACGTATTTTGTCGTTAAAATGGGTTGGTTTGAACTTTTGTACGTACATTCTTTACCCAACCTAAATTTTTGAGGATTCCTTCTGAACTCTGACCCCAATCCCAATAATAGAAATGTTTCACATTTGAGATTTAAATGCAACAAAAATACAAAATATCACCTAAGCCAGAAAAAATCTCATAAAATTCAGCTTCCCTGAGAAAATAACCCCGAACCATGAAGCAAGCTTATTACGCAATTATTCCTTCGTTAAGGTGTACAATAAACAAAAACTTATAGTTTAATCACCCATTCAACCCTCCATTCTCCCGGGTACGGAGTTCCGTATTCTAAATGCTCAACTGCAATATGCATACGTCCCTTCTACTTTTACCACGAGACAATAGACGTTGAGATGAACAAATACATATAACCCAAGAAACTTAAAGGTACTCATTCTATCGTCGTAACACTTACGACAGTATAAGGTAGCTAAACAATTTATGCATTCATAGATAGGTAAAGTTATGTGAACTGTTTAATGTCGTCTTCGCCTCCCTATGTATGTCTCTATTTTTCACTGAGCTGATAATGGGAGCGTTGGGTTTGGGTAGCTATTTTCAGAATCTTCCTCTCTGTATGTAAACCGTCTTACTGTACTTGAGCCAGTGCTCATGATATTATTATTATTATTATTACTACTACTAGGAGATGATGCATTATTATTACGATTCATACAACCTAATCTTTTAGTCTTGATACGACGTACGGCTTCTTTTATCAGACTTCCGGAATCTACGAGTTCTTGAAGAAGTTGGTAAGGGTCATCCACGTTCGGACTATCTGGATTACTTTTACCTCTCCGCTGATGTGAAAGATCACTGAATGACTTGGACGTCCACCAGTGACGACAATGAGTTTTACCACCGGTAGTTTTTTGTATACTTCCCATATTCGGTCTTGCAGATTTCCACGTTGAGGAAGAGAAGTATGGATGAACCCGAAAGCGTTTACTGCTGTGACTGTGACTGCTACTGCATCCACTATTATTACTGTCGTAGGGACTTGGACTTGTTGTTTCATTCCAAAAATTGGCAACACTGCTGTGATGATTCGTGCTTACGCTGAACTTTGGACCCATCCGCAGTTTTTCTCTAATACTCAGCACCAATGTGTCTACCACATCCTCATCCACATCAATATCAGAACTTTGTACTGAAGCAGTTTCTTCATCTTCTTCCTCCACTTCACTGTTTGCTGGTGGTACAAACATTTCATTGAAACTCACATTTCTAGTCCGTCTCGTAGAACTTTCATCACAATCATATTTTCCATGCGGAGGAAGGGTCACTGGATATGAACCTTCCGTTTCGTAGTCATCTTCCTCGTAATCATAGTCGTACAACTCCATATTAAAATTCAAAGGGAAGTACTCGGGGTCTTTTTTCCCAGGCATTTTATTATCCGTTTTTCCGATGTCTCTGAAAATAAAAATAAAAGAAGGCCCTTGAAATATGGACGCCTTGACAAACAAAAAAAAAGGTTCAATCGACGCTTGCATGGACACTTTTACAGCGATACGACTACGACCAACTTGCTTCGTATCCCATCTGCTCCATCCACCAAATATGTATACCACAAATACAGACGTATCTAAAGACTTCGACTTATTAACATACTACCAGACCGTTCCTTAAGTTTTAGAGTTCGTGCGTATGGGACGGGGAGAGAGGAATAGAACGTAGTAAAAGAAAACGATTAAAGTCTAATTTTTTGTTTACCAGGAAGGAAGTCCCTGTTCCATAGAAGGAACGGAACAGTTAGCCTCATACCTGTACGCCCTAACATGTTTACAACTCGGAGTGGATGGAGACCTCACCCTACTAAGTTAAGCGGCATTTCATTAAAAGTCGGGAATGTTACCCGCGTGATACCTGTATGTAGTAATGTAATAAACTTTACCTTACAAAAAAACAAAGGCTTAAATTCCGGAGTCACAAAAAATGGCAACAAAGAGCTGCTTCTGTACGCACACAGAGGATATTTACTCCAAAGCTTTAAGGCACGTATAGTATTAGTACAAACTCTGTATATCCTGCCAGTCCACCTGTCTAAACACGTCTTCCGAACGTTTTACCCACTAAACAATGTTGTTTCTGTAAATGCGTTCAACCTTTTACAAGGAACTAGGCAAGACAACAAAAACAAAACAAAGGAGCCAGAATGACACAGAAATGATGACAAGTCAAATCTGGCCTTCAGTTTAAGGGGTGACTTAAAGGCAAAGGTACCGCATACCATGACAATGAACATTACGAATGCCAAACAAAAAATCTTCACTCTGCGCTTCGTCTAATATACCTAAGCCTGCTTTCCCCCGCCATTATAAACTCTACGTGTTCACATCGCTTGTTTATTATACACAAAAATACTAAACTCCGTGTACATACTACAGAGACAAGCCTAGAAGACTCGATTGCGTACAATTTTTTCGCATCTCAGATGGTCAGTCAGTGCGCACTACGGTATACATTCTCATCAAGGCACAATCTAAACATTATATGTATTCACATAATAATGTACTTTGACCTTGATCGTTTGGTTAGTAAGCAACAAAAAGCAAACCCGAATGAACACACCGACTCCACGTCTTGATCTTGACCTTGACTGACTTGCTTCAATGAATGTGAGCACAAAAATTGCGTGATAGCAAGTTCTGTCCATGTCTGGTTTCTAGCTTTCCAGACAAAACCAGACATGTTCCAAACAAACCTTTCCAGACCTGTCCCGAGAATTTCGATTTGATTTTACTAATAAAAATAATTACGGCAAAATATTGATCCCGCAGTGGTATGCAGTCTCCATTTTCGACTCAACTTTATTCTGCAAATGTTACTTCAAAGTTAAAATATCAGCCTTCTATTATTTTGATAAATCAGTACAATCCTTCCCTTACTTTAGAAACATAGCATCCAAAGTCTATTTTTACAATATGTCTAGTGACTTGGTCGGTCATGCCGAAACCATCTTGTCTTTGTAAATTCAGTTCTTCGAAATACATGTAAAGTCAAGCATGAGCGATAACTCTGAGAAATTCGGAAAATGTACGACGAAATGTGTACTGTATCATAGTTTCATCGGAATAATAGGATAACCAAGAATAGACTCAAGGTAAATAAAAAATCTTCCTTATTAGGTAGGTTAGTATTGAATATAATTTTCAAACTCTCCATTTTTGCAACGCATGAATTTTCGACGGGCAATCCCGTAGCAACGTAATATGAAGTGCATGGATTGCATGGGGCATTTTTGATCCCTGGAGTCATTTTGTAAACAATGAGGTGCACATTGGAGAGATCTATTTCCCATTGTCGTAATGTGCTCCAACGGAAAAATAACTGGTCGGTATTGGCCAACCTCTTAGAGAAGGCATAGTCAAGCTTCCTTGCTCAATGCTTTCGTACGTGATACCTCCCTAGAATTAAGAACGGCTTAGTTGCGAAACTGATATCAATATCTTGATGACAGATGGTCTTTCGTGAAGTTGAAACATATGGTATACCATATTCGGACTTTAAAAAATATTAATTTTGGGTCACTGTTCGCAAGGAATTTAAACAAGCTAAGGTAGAAGTGATGGAATTGACTAAGGAGTCGATCTAGTCCCTCGTCATCGGTATGCCATGGAATGGAAGGTTGACTATTTTAGAGGCCTCCAACTGTTGAAACGTCCGGGATGCAAGAATACCCCACAAAAAACCCAGAAGTGACAAACAGGAAGTTACTACTCTGTAAACTTAACTTTAGATAAACAAGCAGTGAGTAATGAGACCGAATTTTACTAGCAGCGCTACGCATAACGTAAAGACAACGTAAAGAAATAAGGTACTTTCGGTTACTCTAAACTCTAGCACCACCCTTTTTGTAATGTTGTCATTGTATTTGAACTTCCAACAACCTTCAGAATCTGAGGACATACAGAACCTAAACCTATTCCAGTTCCAATTCCGTGAGCCGAGTGAGTAGAGTATACTTAAACTCTTTCACTTTCGCCGGTCCGGGCGGGACCGGGCCTCTAAAAATCCGGGACCGCAAGTGCTGAGAATGTGAGTGAATGTTTGTATGGTATTCGTTGGATCAATATTATTCGGATGACTCATACATGTTTATATACCTCCTACTAGTAGATTCTAGATCCTAGAGGTAGAGCATCGGACCGAAGCGGTCTGTCTGCCCCCTCTGCCCTTGACTTTTCAACTCGGGACATTGGAACTGGAACCTGGAACTACCAGGAAAAGCGAATCCTCTCCCGCACCTGTATTTCCTTCCATCCATCCTTATTTTTATCTAGACCTTAATTAATTAGGAATACTCCCTCCCTTACCACCAAAAACTGTCAACTGATAATTAGCAATGACAGCGATCTCCTGTGCTTTGTTGACAGTAGTCACTAAGTCACTTTATTCTTAACCATCTCGTAACAAAGGCTTAACCCTCTCGTAACAAAAGAGTTGGCATGCCTATTATGCCTTCTTCAACAGTCGTAACAATCCATCCATGAGCTTGAATATTTGAATAATGACACCTCCATGACCTCCAACATTACTATATGTATTATTTACTACTATACTATTGAAATTTGAAATATCGGATTTCTATCACTCTTAGTTGTAGGGTCATTCAAGTTGGTGCACAACCTCCAACCTCCATAATACCTATACCTCCATGTAAATCATAAATTGTACACCAACTGGAAAAACAAACAACTCTCCAGTCATCAAATTGAGCATGAGCTAACGTTGTGGGGCTGGGAGATTTCTGTCAAGGAGCCTTGGTCTAAACTACAAGGAAAGAACTTCGATTTTAACGATACACCTAATGGTCGTCTATGAAATGCATATATTTATTTCAATACATCTATTATTTATTGTAATTGATCAAAAATATTTACCTGATTAAACTAGACGTGAATTTAAAATCTGGCTCCGGCCGACGGGGAATTCCCAAGCGTCGTAATGGTGTACCGTGCGTGACTGACAAATAATCCTGCAGTCAATTAAAACTATTTTTACTGTGTACTGCTCCAGTCGGTACAATCACTTGAACACTTCTCCAAATTAGAATAGCGAACAAATTGTGTGGGTGCTATATCTAGGGCATTCCAATTTCAAAATTCACAAATAATTTTCAAAATTGAATTTGAATGTTTTGATTGTATTTTTTTTTTCACTCACTCACTCGTAGTACAACTTTGAAGAAACGTAAACGTGAATGTGAATGTGTTACGTTTCGTTGGTTGTCTGAATGAGAACTGAATGGCTGGGTTTGAGGTTGAGGTGGAGGAGAGGACGAGGTGGGCAGAAATCAATGGAATGGAAGGGGACGAGCGGTATACGCATAGTCAGACTCAGAGTTTGTAAACATGAGGTATAGGACCAGGAATTTGGACCTAGCAAGACTCCTTTGTTTTGATCCTTGGAAATGGGGCGAGGGGCAGGGCCAAGAGGGGCATCTCCATTTACACACACACACATACCGTATGTCCATCTCCTACGTTCAACAAACGTAACGCGCAAGTTCTTTCATACATAACTTTGAAAGCCGGCACTTTTTTGCAATCCTCACATTCCACTTCCACTTACAGAAATCCTACTCATTCTCGCCATCCTACGGCTACGGCTGTCATCTGCGATAATTTTACATGAATGTCTGTTCAAAAACAATAGAGCCTTCTGACGTCACAAAAATAACAATAATAATTATTGTTGTTGATAGTATAATGGCGACACTTCCACTTCGTTCGCTTCATTGACCGCCGGGTTTCCTGTTGCGAAGTTGGTTATTATACAGGATATTCCCGAAAAAGAGACCAATAATTATTGTTTGTTCATTTGTCCGCATGTATATTTATGTCACGGTCAGTCTTATCATAGTCATTGACAAAATGGCAGCGTTTGAACCATAAAAGAAGTTCGGATTGCACCGAAGATTGAAAATCAAAGATTCTATATTTATTTTTGCTTAAGCCATTTTCTCTCTTCAATTTATTCCGATTTACGAAATTGAAAATGTTGAAAATGTAAATTCTACCGTAACTGTACATAAATTCTGGTATCCATGCGAGAAAATGGACAAACATTTGGTCTCTTTTTCGGGAATACCCTGTAGAACTATATACCGTATATGACGTATTAAACGCCCAGGCGTTTAATCAAAATGTGAACCTTCTGACCTAGGCATTGGGGCAATGCGAACTACGCGATCTTATGGAACGTGATGCTTAATCGGTCATTTATGGAATACAAATAAAAGCGTGACATCAATTTTGGGAACATCCTATCGCATATACCATGACAATCTATGAGTGTCAATCTCTCGGTACGGCAGAAGGTTTTATTGTTTTTGGACAGATGAAAATGCGACATGAGCTTTTCGCAGACACGAAATCTTAATTTCAGTTGACGATGCACAGACAAATCGAAAAGACAAGTAGTTCATACTGTCTTATTTTGTTGAATGTGCATAAAATACTCATGCGGGAAGACGAGCGCGACTGTGACCAACGACATTCACTTTTTTTCTCCGTGGTTGCGAAAATGACCAGGGTGCTGACCTAAGAGTATAGAATCTCGCTCCTTTCATAGAGAGGACATTTTTGTTGACACCAAAACAAACAAGGTCAACTG
>JAQFYE010004845.1:0-12767 GCA_034694305.1 Protaphorura glebata
CATGTCTAATTTTGCAACACATTGCATGCAAGACTTTATTGCGCGCATGTCTTGCGTCAGTGGAATATAGGCTTAAGAATCCTAATCTAGCAACAGCTGAAGTAGTTTCACTTAAATACAAAAATTCCTATTTGATACTTTGAGGTTTTTTAAAAAAAGTATTGAAGAAATTGACGTAGTTCGATTTTTGTGAAACATTTAATTCAGCATCGGACATTCGTGTCGGATATCGGGTCGGGTCGGATAGTAACGGATATCCGAACCGAATTTTCGGGTCGGATTCGGATTAGACCAATTTCCAACCCGACCATTCGGGTCGGGTGACTTTCTAGCTCTTTCGGATATCGGGTCGGATTTGGGTGAGGTCGGATTTCCATCCGTTTGTTCGGGTCGGGTCGGATAAGCGGATTACCCGACTCGATCGGAACCTTAGGATTGATTATGTTACCGTCGCCTTTCATAATTTATTGAATTCCTATGATTTCATTTTTATTTGAATCCAGGTACTGGAAAAAATATTTTCATACTCCTCTTTATCCACAAAGGACATTCTGTCCTCCCGTTTGGTCTGTCGTCACTGGCGGTTTTTGGCAACGAAGGAACTACGAAAACGTTTTTGTAAAAATTTTACTTTCAGCCGGGATACTAAAACTCCGACACAAGATTTGAAGGAATTGTTGGAAGAGATGATGAGGAGTCAGCTGTTTTCAGTCATATCATTTTACATTGACTGGGATTACATTGAAGACAGAGGACAGTCTGATGAAATGAAAATATTCCTTCAAATATTTGCTCCGGTTTTAACACATTTGACCCTTGACTTTGATTATTACGACGGTTTACCAACTGGAACTGAATCGGGTGGATTCAAGGAATTTTGTGAGGATTTAAACAAAGAGAAACTGAAGAAACTTGAAAGCTTGACGTTTAAATTCCTTGACCCTTGGTCGCGTACCGATTACGACCCCACATTATTGCTCAGTGCTTGCTTTGGATCGGCACAAAACTTGAAACAACTCAAATTTAAGAGTGACAGAAGTCCAGTTGGGCTTCTAAAGTCTCTTGAAAATCATCCACTCCCTCATCTTGATACCTTAGTTCTGTTCACCCATACTTTGTCTGACAAAGAGTTGGAAAATCTTGGACTTGTCGTCAACCTCAAACGATTGTCGTTGAAAATTGAAGACATTGAATTTAAAACTGAGACCATGAAAGGATTCCTCCGAAGTCAATCCAAATCAATGGAATATTTAAAACTATTTTCTTATAGTTCGACTGAATTTCTTTACGAATGCCCAAGGATGGAACGTCTCAAAGTATTTGATATTCGCAACATTCAGTACCTACGCTTCTCGCAGATTGATTGGAACAAATCTTTTTCAAAATTGGAAGAATTGAAACTTTTGCAGCGGGATGCATTTGAGGAGAGCTGGACAAAACCATTATTTCTACCCAACACGACATCAAATCACACGGGGTTACAAATAATTGCACTTTTTTGTGCAATTGTGCGGAGTCTTTCTTTTAGTCTCCCAGTGATTGGACAAATATTTTCGAACGTCCATACTCTCAAAATTTGTACGAGAGATTTTCTAAATCGCATTATTTTAGACACTTTTCCAAATTTGGAGAAAATTGTTATCTGTTTTGGTATAAAGCTCTTCGCAAGCAGAGAAGAATGCGAGAGTCATGTGAAGGAATTAATTTGGAACATGACATTGGACTTCCGTGGTCTGGCCGTGGCGAAAGACTATTCTGCACGTAATTCCAACATATTTTTTTAGACCATATTTTATTTTGAATTATATTAGATACCCAACTCCAACTCTTTTTAAACCCGCTCAAAACATAAATAGTGTCCTCATGAATTGTTTAAAAGACAATTTGAAAAATATTTCGTCATCCCTACAATGAATTGAATAACGGTAGGCACAGACAGAGGGATTCATAAAGTACGGCGCAGCAACTTAAATATTCAAGATATTTTATGATAATTAAATCTTTTGTCTTTTTCTCTATTACAAAAGGTGTGACGGAGACTGGTTTCGAGATAAAAGAGAACATGAGAGGAGAATTTGGAATTTTAAAGACGTACGACTGCACATGGGCTTTGGGACTTCTTCAAGAGCGGATCAAATTGGAACAAGTAAGTTTTCAGTTCTAATTTTTTATTTTTTTCAGTAAAGTACACCAGAGAGACACAATAATTTTAACTGGATTAGTCTTAACTCATTTTTATTGTGCCATTTCTAAAAGTTTTTAAGAGATTTTTCTAAACCCTTCCTTTTATAGTTGGACGACGAATTAAGAACGGAAGTGGAAATGAATAAAGGATTTGCTGATTTGAAGAATTTGAACTGGGACTGGGACGACGACGACGTAGGACGAGATTTTTAATAAAAATCTAAGTCCTTTTAATTTGTGGTCAAGGGATTATATTCAATTGTAAGCATTTCAATTATATATTTATTTACCTACATCTTCAGTGACTGAGAAAAATGAGTCTGATGCTGAAGGAGAAACGGACTCTGAAAGTGTGTTGGGATTGGACTACACGATCAGAATTAATGTATAATGAATGATTTCATTTCTATCTTATTCTGAATGATTACCTGTTACAGTAGAAACGCGCTAATTAATAAAGCACTTTCCAACATTAAAGACTTGTAATTCGTTCTCACTGTCACATTTATTTCATTTTTCAATTACATTACGTGTCAGTATTTTTTACTACATTCGCACATGCATTGGTAAATACCATTGTACAACAATCCAGACACCATGTATAGGCGTAATTATAATTATGCTTGGCTGATTTGCATTGAGTTTCGCGACCCCCGTATGGATACCATCAAACAGGCAAAAGTTGTTCTAAAGAAGTTGAAACAAGAGTTGGAATGTGCGTCGTCGTCGTAGGAGGCAGAGTCCGAACTCAAATCCGTGTCCGAACTCAAATCCGCAACTCTTTTCTTCAGTTCTACCTCTGCCAGTAATTTATCATTTATCTAGAAAAATACAATTAAAATCTTTAGAAATCGGTAATAATACGCTCACAGATGCTTGAGAGTATTCTTTATAACTCATTTTTGCTTGAAACTATTGAATGGACAGTGCAAATAGAATCGTTCAAGTGAATCATTATTTCACGAATCAAAGCTTACTTGATGTAATTTGATTCGCTCACGAAGAAGTCCTAAATACCAGGTACAATCGTGAGTCCTTTGAACCGTGTCCGGGCCCCTTCTGAGTTCTCTTTCCATATAATTCAAATCGAAAGCAAATTCAGTCAGCTGATCCACACATTTGAGCGAATCTTGAAGTTAATAAAATAGTCAATGAATTAAATCTCAAAATATACAAAGGTAAATAGGGCTAATACGGGTCAAGCCATCCGTTGTTTGTTTGACACGACACTGCCTCTACCTTGATAAAACTCCTTTTCCCCTGGACTTAATGACAAGTTCCAAGCCAAGTCCTTCAACAACGTCTTGGCTTCAACGGCGTTCAAATCTTTGAAAGTACGGACGACAATTTTGTAAAGATTTGGAAACCAATTGGAAAGAATTGGACGGAAGAGATCCTCCAACCGCATTTTCACAATTTGTATGTTTGGAAATATTCTACTCATGACTGGGAAACTCTTTTTAAGACTCCTGACGAATTTAAATTGAGGAAGATTGATTATTTCTAATCCGAGGTGGACTGATCTTGAATCCGATGGAAAAAAAGACGCATTCCAATGTTCCTCCATCTTGTCACATATTTGAAGTTCTTCCAATTTTGGAAAAGACCGATTCCAATCAATCCGAGAGAAACGAAGAGTTAATTTTAATTGGTGAAACTCAGACTTAGAAGAGATTGAAAACATTTTCAAACTTTCCATCCTTGGAAATTCGTATTGAAATTCTGTCTCTCTTTCATAAGGGAATAATTTTAGGTATTCCAATTTGGATTGACTCTGAAGAAATTCCTTCATGGTCTCAGATTTAAATCCAATCTGCTTAATTTTTAAAGTCAAGTGCTTGAGGTCGATGACACGTCCAAGGTCTATCAACTCCCTGTCATGTAAGGTAGAACTGTGCAGAAATAATGTGCTGAGATATCGGAGTGGGGAATTTTCCAAAGATCTCACAAGTTCTGCAGAGTTCTTGTCAGACTGAAAATAAAGTTTTTGTACATTTGGTGCGACTGCAAAATAATCAGTTGTGAATAATACACGGCTGTCTTCATCCAAATTATGGAATTTCACCCACAAAGTTTGTAGCTTTTCCAAACTCACTCCGTACAGATGTGTTTCCAACAACCATGATGGCCGTATGCTCTTTAGTCTATGGTGTAAATAATTTGAAAAGTCCAAAGTAAGGAATTTCATAATTGGGCCAAACATTTGGAAGAAATTTTGGATAAACCAGGAATGTGACGAACTTCTAGGCAGCTTCATCTTGAGGTGAAATGCATTGACTGGAAGGAGTTTACTTTTCCACATTACGTTCAAGAATTCCTCCAAATCGTCGTACGGCATTTCTGAGTGTGGGTGTAATTGGACATAGGGTCCGTAGAAATTCAAAGGTATACGAACATGATTTCGCATTTCTATCGCTCCAGCTGAACTCCAATCACGACAGACAAGTCAACAAGAGAGAATGTCCCTTTTCGGTAAGGACGAGAAGATCTTTCGAAGTACCTGCGCGTTTAAAAAATAAGGTGTCAATCATTATTAAATAAATAAATAAATAAAATAAAGTAATATATAAATTATAAATCAAATAAATAATTAAAAAAATTAATGTAATAAAATACAATTAGCAATTTCCATAACAAATTTATATTACTCTTTTGAATTGATGGCCTGGTCGAATTGAATATTGAATTCTATTGCTGATAAAGATCTATGTCAACATTACAGACGTTGGCTTTGTCGAGTGGTTAAAATTTTGTAGCCATTGAATGAATTGTAAATTCAATTACAAATTACGGTTACATTGAAATAAAAGTATAAATATTTTGAAGCATTATCGTATCACCCGACTTACATCCTCCGGAAGTGGAAGACGACCACTTTCCAAAAATGATCACTGGATGTTTGACTTTGCATCTGTAAAACAATTAATTGATAAACATATCTAGGTGTTTGCCCTCCTTTGCTGTTGTCTTGTTTATTATTAATTTAATTGTAATTATTATGTCATCAACCATAGTCCATTACCATTCGGAGCCCTTCTCGCTCACATCTTTTTGTCTCCACAAGAATCCGATTCCGAGTCAGGTCATGAATTTCCAAAGTGGTGAGATATTGGAGTTCAATTACATTACTGATGATTTGGAATCGCGCTTCATTTTCCTTTCTCCGTTTCATCTCAGCTAGATTCCCTCGGAATTGAAATTCCTCTGCAATGGCCGCTCTCTCTTCAGCCAAATAGTCAGTGTTCATCATTGCAAATGTCAAGGGCAAGCACGGTCAAATATTTTCTCAGTATTGCGATTCAATTTTCTGAAAGTTAAATTGAAAACTGATTAAATTAATAATAAATAATTTATGCGCCGCACGAAGAAACGATGACGACAGTGTACTAATTTAGCTCATGAATTCGATTTCACTCGAATATTTTTCGAAAGTTCGACTGAGCAAAAATATAACAACACAACGTACCTTATGGGTACTTTGCAAATTTTTGAAAGGAGACAAAATTAGCCCATTTTTAGAATCAAAATTTAGATAATAAAAAATCTTGCCTGAATCTGCCGATAAAGAATACCTACCTGGCTGGTTGGTATAAAATGTGAATATATTTTACCGTCAATCCTGACGCTTTTCATTTTTTTTCCGCCTTCCACTTAATTGTTTCTATTTCGCCAGTGATTTCACATTAAACTCTTCACTGTTTAACACTTTTCAGTTTTGACCAAATTATTTTATTTTCAAAAAATTTGTTTGAACTAGGTTGTAAGAGAACTCAAGATACATTGACTTTTATGTATCTTGGAGAACTCGAGTTTGAGAGAATTCAAATAGAAGGACTGAAACGCGCGAATAATCTGCATCAGCAAAATCAATGACTCTTAATACAGGGTGGTTCATAAGTTCATAACCTGTGTGACCTGTGCCATACGGCTTGTGAAATATTTCAATATAGCGAAGTTGACGCGCAATACATTCATTTAAATAATGTAAAGTACGGAGAGAAAGAACAGCTCATTGTAAATTTAATCCAACATTATGTAGGTGTCAAGCAACAGGTAGGTAAAGGACACTGAATTGCTTGCCGTACTAGTCGTGGTCTTAACCGTTATAGTCATAGTCATAGTCATAACTGAAGGTTTCAGTCGATTACAAATATGAATCGTCCACGACGTTGTGCACCAAATATCTAGGTCAATCATTCAAAATTAAATCCGATATATTCGGTAAATGAACATAATATTTAAGCTGCAAGAACTAATTATATTCATCATACATATACATTGTCAGAATTTATTTATTGACTCGTTGCGTTGTTGCAAGTGAGCGTGTACTTGAATCTCATTGTAAGATATAGCTATCTTAAGATTGACGCGGGTTATCAAACAGAGACAGATACACAGAAATCATACTGGCCCAGCTCAAGGTTAGATCTAGGCAGTTTTCGGAAATCCAAACTAATTGCTTGGAGAACATATTGTAGACTGTGAAATTCAATAAATGAGAATCTCACACCGTAAGAAAATTAGGCAGTTGGTTCGCGATCGGACTGAAGATTTTTATTGGCAAAACCTAAAATCGATCTGTTGGATCTTCGCAATTTCTTTAATATCAAAATATACTTCCATATACAAAGATTGTCCAAAGGCCACAAAATACAAATTATAGTTAGTAAATAGTTATATAATATAATAGTTATAGTCAGGGCTGTACTGACACTTCTCTCGGCCTGAGATATTTTTTTGAGTCCGGCATTTTTTAATAATAACGCTATATATTTGCCGTGTTACAAACTGAACAACTTACCGTGGTTTTGAGTGTGTTACAGAAACTAAACCATAAATTTTTAGCAAGTCAACCAAGTATCCTATTACTTTACATGACGCACGCTAACAATAACGATAATGATTAAAGACACCAGCACTAGTTCACAACATTTACTGTTCTCGAATTCGGAAAATATTTCAAAGCTTATGGATTCGGTCACTTCGATATTCACTGACAATAGCTAACACAGCATGTTAGCGTCGTCATAAATATCTAAATGTTGTATTTATCTGATATTATTTATTGGGATTCCGAGAATTGTAGAATTTTGCGTCCGTACTAAAATTTCTAAAGTCCCCAACACGGATTTTATGGTACACAGTCTGGGTTCCTGTCATATTAGTACCTAGTCAGTCGGACTCTCAAAAAATATTCGAATAAAATCAAATTAATTTTCCAAGATTCCTTGACAACCGGAATCAGAAGACGAAAATATTAAACAATCTTGGTTACAGCATCTATTTAATTATTTTAATGAGTCTTTCGTTTTAATTTTTTCGAAAATGGAATCTCAATTCTGAAAAAATATTTGACCTTGCTTAACATTGACTTGGGCCATGATGAGCGTAGAGGATTTGGCGGGAGAGAAAGCGGCCATTGCAGAGGAATTTCGGTTCCGAGGGAATCCAGGTGAGATGAAACAAAGGAAGGAAAATGAAGGGCGGTTCCGAATCATCCGAAGTGTAATTGAACTCCAATCATTCACAATCTCAGAAATTAATGAATTGTCTCGGATTCTCGCTGAGAAAAAGCGAGCGTGTGAGCGGGAAGGACTCATCTCAATGGTAATGGATATATTTTTGAAGTTCTTAATTATAATTTTATTTAATGACTTCTTCATTAAAATTAATAAAAATAGATACAATGTTAACATCTCTTAAGGTTTATCGATTAATTGTTTCTGTTTTATAGGTGAAAATTCAAAATTCCAGTGGTCCTTGCCGGAAACTACGTCCGCCTCCTCCGCCTCCTCTTTCGGAAGATGTAAGTCGCGTAATTCGATACTTCAAGATATTTTAGAATTATGGACTTTTAGAATTGCGATTTAAATTGTAATTGATTTTACATCTCTTCCGATTACTTCATATTTACTAGTCAGTCTGAGGAACTGCTATAATTAACGTAGATTTTTATGAAATAGATTTCAATTCGAATGTGTAATGTAAATTGCCATTGTGTTTCCAATTAAAATTTAATGCCTAATTGTAATTATATTTACTACTACCTAATTTTTAATAATATTTAGTATTTGTCGTTTAATTTGTTTATAATTAATTAGGTACTTCGAAAGATCTTCTCTCCCTTACCAAAAAATGACATTTTCTCTTGTCGTCTGGTCTGTCGTGATTGGAGTTCAGCTGGTGCGATGGAGCTGAGAAATAATATTCTTAAATCTTTGGACTTCTACGTACAGTACCCCGAAATGCATCCGCATCCACAAAGGCCAAAAGATTTGATGAAATTCTTGAAAATAATGTCGGCAAGTAAACTCCTTCCGGTCAGTTCATTTCTGCTCAACATGAAGTGGCTAAGAAGTCCTTCGCATTCCTGTTTCATTGAAAACTTCTTCAAAATGTTTGGCCCAATCTTGGAATATCTTAGTTTGGACTTTTCCAGTTATTTCTTTCATACTCCTAAACATACACAGCTACCAGGGCTTTTGGAAACACATCTGAATGGAGTGAATTTTGAAAAACTGCAAACTTTGAGGGTCAAATTTCGTGATTTTAAAAAAAACATAATCTGCCTAATTTGAGTGAAGACAGCCGTGCATCATTGATGACTCTTTATTTCGTAGTCACCCAAAATTTACAAAATCTCCATTTTGAGTCTGACAAGAATTCCGTGGAACTTGTGACATCTCTGGAAAATTCCACACTCCGATATCTCAACACATTATTTTTGGAGAGTTCTACCTTATACGACAAGGAGTTGATAGACCTTGGACGTGCCGTCAACCTGAAGCACTTGTCCTTAAAAATCAAACAGATTGGATTCAAAACTGAGACCATGAAGGGATTTCTTAAGAGTCAATCCAAATTGGAGTACTTGAAATTATTCCCTTATGAAAAAAAGACAAAAGTTCAATATGAATTTCCAAGGATGGAAAGTTTGAAAATATTTTCAATTACTTCTGACCTCGACAAATTAACTCTTCGTTTCGCTCGGATTGATTGGAATTTATCTTTTCCAAAATTGGAAGAATTTCAAGTGTGTGAAGAAATTGAGGAAAATTGGATGGCGTCCTTATTCCCATCGGATTCAAGATCTGCCCACGTCGGATTAAAAATAATTGATTTTCCTAGTGAGTTTGGGAGGGATCTTAAAAAGAGTTTCCCAGACATGAGCAGAATTTTTCCAAACGTCCAAATTATCAAAATGCATTTGGAGGATCTCTTCCGTTCAATTCTTTCCAATTGGTTTCCAAATATCTACAAAATTATCGTCCATGATTTCGGAAGTTTCGACGCCGTCAAAGCCAAGACAGAATTGAATAATTTTGCGTGGGACTTGTCATTAGGTCCAGGAAAGAAGGACTTCTTGGAAGGTAGGGTGTTGGGACAATTGTCCTCTTAAAGATTACTAATTTCTGTGCCAATTTTCCCCAACAGCTTAACTAATTGACTGTAACCGCCAACGCAAGTTGAGAAATGGCGGATGGCACATTTACCAAATTGGAGCGTATTGGCACACTTTACCACATTTGTTATGAATGTTACTTCATTAACTATTTTATTAATTTCAAGATTTGCTCAAATGTGTGGAACTACTGACGGAATTTGCGTTCGATTTGAATTATTTGGAAAGGGAAGAAAAAATGGGCCCGGAAACAGTTCGAAGGACTCACGATTGTACTTGGTTCTTAAGACTTCTTCGTGAGCGAATCAAATTACAACAAGTAAGTCTTCCGTCGTGAAAACGATTGGGGAAAAAACAAAAGTAATATGTTGTTTTGTTCGGGACATGGTTTTAGCAATATTTTTAGATTTTTTATGGTTGCAAAACAAAGGAAATCGTTTTTCTTTCTTCAAATTCTGAAGTAGGGGCCTCAAAGTTGTGGCCATACAAGCCAGTAATGCTTACTTGATTCACTATCGTCATAAATAGTGACACGAGAGAGATAGATTCTCCATAAATGCAAACGTTTTGTTTGTGTCGCCATGTTTTGAAATAAGAAACCAGACTTTGTTTCTTTAAGTATACGAACTTACCTAGTAAGATGGCATTGTCAAGTGTCTGCGAGCGTACTATTATGTGAAACCGATTTCTACAGGTGTTAATTGTATTTTCTAGATAAAAAATGTATTACTGGGAGAGGCGGAACTGAAGAAAGGAGTTGCAGATTTGAGTTCGGGCTCTGACTCGGACGACAGCATTGACGATACACCTTTCAATCCCAATTCCAGGATGCGTCGGTAAAACACGATAATAAAAATCAAATCAAATCAAATGACTATTTTCAATGATGATTATCCGTTGCCATAATTTGCTGATTTTTACCAGGTGCCGTTTTCTGAGGACATGATCCACGAAGAAAGTTATATTGAAGAAATGGAGGTACCTCAGATGCCATTGCCTGCCGCTCCTTAAATGAGCGGAAAATGATACAAAATGAATTATTAATGAATATAATGTGTGAATAAAAGTAACAAAAGAAAATACATATCCGAATAATAGGATCTGAACACCTCTCGAGAAACGTGATTGGAATAAGATGCGTTCATGTGTCAGACACCAGGAACTTTCCGACTGAAATTGTTTATTCTGTAGTTCAAAAGAATTCCGCACAAAGGGCATGGCGCAGTACCCACCTTTAGGTTTGGCTGAATTTTGGATGTGTGTGACTTCCTGAACAACATTTGAGAAGGTCCCAACCCCAAAAGGTGCACCATTTGGCCGCTATAAATACACGGGCGGCATGTCCTACGCTCTGGGCGGATTCGGCAAAGCACATGTACACCTAATCTAACGCGTGGTACTGCGCGCGGCATGCCGTCTTCTGTGGTATCCTTTTCAAATTCTGTAGATGGAAATATCACTAGAATTTTACAAGGAATCCTAATTCGCAAAATTTAGCTCAATACGACCATGTTGATTGTATTTCCGTTTTTTTTTTGGAGAGGTATTCAGTTCTTATTTGAATATGTGGTTTGCGATTACCTCTAGCGGGGAACCACGGCATTTCTGAATGTCTTGGTCCATTTCAGCTTTGCTCAGGGTCAGGAAGGAACAGTTGGCATAGGTTTATTTATTAGCCTGTCTCGAAATTAAAATTATGTGCGACTAAATTTACTTACGAATAGATGTGAAGTCAGAACGTATTTATTAATTCATTGTAACGCTTGCACGAGACAAATTATTGAATGAGAAATGTATCGAAGTGTAACAAATCATATGAATACAAAATACTAATGTGCTAATAAGGTTCTGGTGATGGTCATCAAGATAGAATTACTCGGTGACAAATTACACGGAACAAATCTTAATCTAAATGAATTATAATATGTATGCTTTTATCGTTTAATCCGATTCCAGTTGAGTTCCAGATTCCACTGTCAATGCAATTATCCATTCAGTGTCAGACTCCTATTCCTCCGTCATATTTCGTTCAAGGACTGAAATTGTCTTAAACGTAATTGAATAACTTTCAATTAAATTCAGTTAACCATAAATTATGCATAATTTCGTTGTACATTTTCATTTAGATATTCCAGAATGTAACGTCTTCATCGTCAGAGTCCAAGTTTAAATCAGCAAGTCTTTTCTTCATTTCCACTTTCGCCTTCAATTCCTCAGCTTTGTTCAATTGAACAGAGCGAAATAACAACAAACAAAGTTAAATTGCATTGATGCGCTCGATCGCTGAAGACATTCCTCCGTTCCTACGCCAACGCGAAAACTGGGTGGAGTTTCGAAAGTTAATTTCCGATTAGCGAGTTAATTTGAGATAATCGGGCGCGATTAAGTTAATCCTTAACTCGAAACTAATCTCCGATTAGGGTTCGTACAACGTTATTGTGCTTAATCTCAGATTAACTTCGGACTTAATCTGAGACTAAAGTTAACTTGCGTTGATACAACCGGCCATTTGTCTGTTTTTCATTTTAATTCTATCTCGTCCTTGCAAAGTAATATTTTAAATATAAATTAGGTCAATTTCGTAATCCGAATTACGTAACTTCAAACGGAATTAGAATTTTGAACCTGTTCCCAAATAATACTAAATAATTGATCACTCAATGTTAAACACAAGAGGATGTCTGTCTCGTCACAACATTTAAATTCATTTTTAAAATACTTACTTTCTACGTTTAATTGGAATAAAACATAGAACACCAGAGATGCTAGTACGCAACTGCATGATATCTTATATTATACACAGAGTACGAAAAAGGACGCGACACCCCAACTTGCCCCAACTGCAAGAGTGCATGGGCTACGAGTCCTTGAAAGTGCTTGCACTCTTGCAGTTGTGGCAAGTTGGGATGTCCTTTTTGGTACTCACTGCATGTGCCGAAATAGGCACGTTTCCAGAAAATAAATGATAGCTTAACTTCCAAATAGGGCATCGAATGTTAAACTTTGTAGCGAAATAAAATTCTTTTCCTTCAATAACATGACAACAGCCTAAATTAGTATTTCTTAACGTGTAGTGGGCCCTTGAAATACTGTGAGTTGAGAGCAAGATTGATATAGAATAGCATTAGGATTGATTAACGTAACGTATTAGGTTTCATCACGGCTGCGAGTGCAGTGTCGA
>JAQFYE010004846.1:0-12765 GCA_034694305.1 Protaphorura glebata
GGGATCGAACCCCGTACCAACAGAATAGAGGACTGGAACACCGACCACTACGCTGTCTTGGCTCTGGTATTTCTTAATTATATGTCTTCTATCTTAAATCTTAGCAAAAACATTCGGTTGTAAATTAACACTTAAATGAGGTAAACGCGTATTTATATTTTGTCAGAAGCACTTCAGCTGTGGTCTTACAAGAGAACCTTTCCAAGTGATCGACTGGAAAAATTTTCTGCAAATTCATTCCGTTATACTAACAAAGTGTGAGGAATATCTCGCGCCACTTTTGCCGCAAAATACTTTGGGTGACCTTCGGAGGTCAGGCTGTAACGTAGAGATACGAATTTAAAAACTATTTTCGCAAAAGTCTCAATTGTGTGTGTGTAAAAAGTGTGACCTTTCGCGGAAATGGTTTTCAAATTCCAATCTCTGTACATTAAATTTTGACATCCGATGGTCACCCAAAGCATATTGCAGCCAAAGTGGCACGAAATATTTCTCACTGTTGTGCTGCTCAAAAGTCAAGCAACAAACCAACATGCCCAACTCCAAAAATATAGGAGTTCTTTGCGCGCAAAATTTTGAAAGTATGAGGTCCACAAGGGAACCCCGCCAACTGATTCTACCTTGCCTAATCAATGAAGGAACCATTGACTGGAAACTAATCCCTCAATAACGGAGGCGTCAGTCACACTTTTACAATCGATCAAAACTGAAACCAACACTTTTTTAACTGTCGTTTTCAGTCAACGGTTCCTTTATGGATGGGGCAGGTGGAATCAGTTGGCGGGGTTCCCTTCAAGACCTCATATTTTCAAATTTTGAGCGCAAAGGACTCCTATATTTCTGGAGTGGGACCTGTTAGTTGATTGCGTGACTTTTGAGCA
Source organism: Protaphorura glebata (assembly GCA_034694305.1). Lineage (NCBI taxonomy): Eukaryota > Metazoa > Arthropoda > Collembola > Poduromorpha > Onychiuridae > Protaphorura > Protaphorura glebata. Next base: position 882 of record JAQFYE010004846.1, read on the forward strand.
GCATTGTATAAGGGAATGAACTTGCAGATAAATTTTCAGGTCGAATTTCAATGATCAGTTGGAAAAGTTCCCTTGTTAGTTCACTTTGCACGTTGGTTGGTAATTTAGTTCACAACCATACATCTGTGTGGACGATGCACTGTCCAATAAACTCTTGTTCGACTAAGTGGATGTATTGAATAAAATCTCGTTAGGAGTTATTACCTGCAGATGCAACTAGTTAAACTAACACACAATGGTGAGACAATTAGCCCATCAATCTAATTACTCTAAACATTCGGTCCTTTAATGTTCTTGTATTGTTCGAAAGACTTACAAGGTACACTCGTGAGGCGCCCACTGCGTTCACCAAACGGACCTAACTTTTTGGGTAACTTGGGTCACCCAAATGATCAATCCGTTTGTTTTGTCAAAGTAAAATTCTAACGCGCAGGAGGTCATCAAATGTCAAATCCGGAAGGAATATACGCGTGTTAATGGGTGGGGTTCGGGAGGCCAGCGGCTGTTTTTTCATTATATGTAGAAAACCTCCTCAGGCCTCACCAAGTGCTACCCATTAACCCACGGCTATTTCCTACGGATTTTACCTTTGATGACCTCATGAGGGTTAGAATTTCACTTTGAAGAAAAAATCGGATTCATCATTTGGATGACCCAAGTTACCCAAAAAGTTGGGTCCGCTTGCTGAACGCAGTGGGCACCTCACGAGTGTACCTTGTTAGCCCAAAATCTAATTTGTACAGGGGGTCTAATACGAATTGCCCTCCCCCAACAGCAGTAACCACAGGCACAGACACACCCAATCCGTCGTTGAAAATCGGCTCGAGTGGGAAGCAAAAAAAATTGGGTTTTCCACGTTTTCAGTCGCTTCTTCACGGTCTACCGTCTGAATAGACGCGAAAACTTCAACAATTCGAAAAACAAACTTCACCACCGCATTCACAAGTACTGCTGAAAATTTTGAGCCATGGTTCGACAATTTCTGAAGGAAGGGAAAGACAAGTAACGGCAGACAGCATCGGGATTTCAAAATCCTAGATATCAACGCGGGATCAAGTTTGGGTCAACTGCTGACCTAAACCTGAAATGTGCGACGGGTGAAATTTTCAAATGACATTATGAATCAGTCGTACGAATTTCAATTTTTTCTAAAAATATCCGCCCTGGCGTTCTCCTTGTCAGTCAATAATGAGCGTGGTCGCTAGACTAGCATTAGAGACCTTCAGTCCGTATTATACTGTCAATTTCCCACCCACAGTTATGGCGATCATCAAAATAATTAACGAAGAATTTGTACATATCAAAAGTATTGCATTGTAACTGGATAATGCTGGAAGAACTTAAGTATGTTGAAACAGCTGACACATTCTCACCGTCAGTTATCTACATCGAGAGCACAAATTATTGAAGATAGAATTTGTATAAATACCACGGGAATTTAGCTATAACGACATCAGTCATATTTCTATTACTTTTCTAAACACTTAATTTTCTGGGTAAGATCACTTATTTTACATAGATTCTTGAGTTTTACTGTTGATAATTTATAATTTTAATACTCTGTGTTTCATTGACAGATATTCCGAAATGGTACTATTGTTTATAATCTGCTGCCTGGCATTCTCGGCGTCGAATGCTGCGAGAAACATCAAATTCACTAACAAATGCGGACGTAACATTTGGATAGCCCCACTTCCTAATGACAAGAACCCGATGTTGGCCGAAGGAATTCTCAAACTTACAAAAGGAGCCTCTCGATCTTACCAAATCCCTGATGCTGGATGGAGCGGTCGATTCTGGCCCAAAACCAAATGTGATGCGAGTGGTCAAAATTGTGAATTCGGCCAATCAGTCCCACCATGTCCATCTGGTGGTTGTCAACCCCCAGCTGATACAAAAGTGGAATTCCATTTCCCTGCGATCGGGGCCAGTGATAATGTTTGGTATGACGTCAGTTTAGTCGATGGATTCAGTTTACCCGCCAAAATTATCCCAAGTGTTTTGGTTAGTATCCTTAATCAAAATTTAAATAGTTAATTTTAGTTAATTGTAATTTAAATGAATTTTATTTACAATTACTTCTTAATATTTTTATAGAACAAAGATTGTGTGATTACAAATTGTGCCGTACCATTGGCCTCTTGCCCAACTGCCGAGAATGGCGTTGGAAATCTTCGTGTGGTCAAGAATGGACAGACTGTGGCCTGTTTGTCACCATGTGAGAAATGGAACTACTCCGCACCTTATGGACTTGCTCGGCGTGAACAGGTGGCACCGGGAGTCGATTATTGTTGTCCAACTCCACCGATTTCAGCCACACAGTGCAGAGCTGGTTCCGTCATTAAAACGAAATACGTTGACCTCATTCATCGTACCTGCCCAACCGCCTACAGCTATGCCTACGATGACGAAGGCGGACTTCATCAATGCCCAACCAATACAAGCTTCAAAGTCACGTTCTGTCAATAAGTCCGCACTCAATATAAATGCCCATAAATTAGCTCTGTCTAAAATTGATTCATCTTAAAAATTGACGTTAATTATAACTACGACAATCGTTTATAATTAATAGAATGGAAATTTGACTTAGTCGTTTTGTAGAGTTTTGTAAGTCAATGTTTGTCTGTTTCTCTTCCAACTCTATACTTTCCTGACAATTGATAGACCTGCTTATTTAAGATTGTGCTCTAATATGGCATCTGGCTGCCTCGTATGAACTCACGTATGTATTTTAATGTTTCATGAGTCAGTAAATGTATTCGCACAGACTTGACGAAAAAATGGTTTTTCGACTGTATAAATACGTTTGTGTGTGTTCATATTTGACAATTGCGAGAAAGATTTTGTACAGAATGTACACTTGTAAGGTTTTTCTCTTGTATGAAAACGCATATGGTTCATTAATGCTGTTGAGGTTGAAATTAATTTGTACAGATTTTACAATCGTAAGGCTTCTCTCCCGTATGTACTCTAATGTGCATCGATAAGTGATATGAACGACTAAACTGTTTCGAGCAGTCTGGGCACTTGTAAGGTTTTTCCTTCGTATGAATTCGTATATGCAATGCTAATTCTGATGAATGAGAAAATGTTTTTTCACATATTTTGCAACCGTTTTTCTCCGGTATGAATTATTATATGTGCGTCTAAGTGACCAGACCGGTCAAATAATTTTGAGCAGAACGAACATTCGTACCGTTTCTCTTTCGTAGGCATTAGCATATGTTTTTTTAAATTTGCTAATTGGGAAAACATGTTTTCACAAAGTTGGCAACGGTATGGCTTTTCTCCGGTAGGAATTCTCTGGTGTGTCCCTAAATTTGCAAACAGACTGAATGATTTGGAGCAGTCCGGGCATTTGTAAGGCTTCTCTCCAGTATGAGTACCTATATGTCTTTTCAAATTTCCTGGTATAGAAAATGTTTTAGAGCAAATTGGACATGTGTGTGGTTTTTCTCTCGTATGAACTTTTAGATGTGACAACAAGTGAGCAGACTGGCTAAATAATTTTGAGCAGTGTGCACATTTGTAAGGTTTCTCCTTCGTATGAATTCGTATATGTGTTTCTAAATGTACAGATTGAGGGAATGATTTGGAACAAATGGAACACTTATAAGGTCTTTCTCCGGTGTGAGTTCTCCTGTGCAACTCCAAGCTACATTTATGTAAAAACGATTTCGTACACAAATCACAATTAAAGGAGTTTTTACCAGTGTGTTTTCCCGTAGGAACTGTAATACGTTCGCTGTCGAGCGAACGCTGTCGTTTTTGAATAGATGGATTCCTTCTCCATTTTATGTTGCATTGGGAAGTCTTCGAATTCGAATCCTCATATTTTATTGGCGCTACGAATTGGTTAAGACTGACTTCGATTTTGGGTCACTTTCTCTTCTCGCTGAGAATTCATTTGTCTATTCGAATTGTTGACTCGGCTTGATCAATAAACTTCTTTGTTCCAGTTTGTGTAGAACAACACTCTGATGGTTTCCAATCTTCGGATTTCCTGGTCAGCGTCAAGGCCATTCTATGTAGAAAGCAAAAATAAGTTTATTTGAGGTTCCGTGGGAATTGTCGAATTATTGGACTAATGTCATTTAGACAACTGACATGGAAAAGAATATATTTATATGTACTAGAATTGTCTAATTGGTCAAAATTGTAAATTCGATTTACCGTGTACCAGAATATCACGTCAATTTTTTTTTCAAATATCCAAGTATTTGAAGTATTTAATTTGTCTGTCGGTTGAGTTCGTCGGCTCGGCCGACTAAAAATCGACACATAAAGTGTCCTTCCTTTCACCAGTCAGTGCGAGGTGAAGGGTCTGACAAAGTTTTATATCCGCATGCAGGTAAACAGCAAAATATCGAAATTTTTAGGGGAACCACCGACATTTGCAGGTTAAAATTCATGCATGGTTTCTGCCAACACAAGTGGAGTACCAAATTCTGTCCTAGTAGGGAAGGAATATACAGGGTGTCCCAGAGACGAATGATGTCTCCACGTTTGATTTCATTATCCCGTCGAACGGATTATCCTATTCGACCGGGACATGGCTTAAAATGAAGCCAATGAACCTGTCGTGTGTTCAGAGGTGTGCACTTTTGTTATTCTGAACCAAAGGCCATCCTGTGACTGATCAAATGGGTTGTTTAATTTTTTAACATAGGCTTACATAGACGAAAAATCAACAAAATTTAGCTTTCTCCATCATTTATTGGTCAAATTCATTAGGAGAAACAATAGCCGGTGTTGATTATAACAGCGGTTGTGATGTGAAACGGCGAATTTCTACATTTTGTCACCGATCCAAGCCTATGTTAAAAAAGTGAACAACCCATTTGAACAGTGACAGGATGGCTTGGCTTCATTTCAAGCCATGTCTCGGACGAATCGGATAATCCGTTCGACGGAATAATGAATTCAAACGTGGAGACATCATTTAGGGACACCCTGTATATAGATAAGTGTAATTTTGCAATTTATTTTCAAAATTCAAGATCACTTGTGTGATCTAAACTAGAAATGGGGAGTGACGTGTCCCAGATTTCAAGTCATATCAAGAGCCAGTCCCAGTACATTAGTATGAGTTTTGATTTATCTATAAAATATCGGCGCTGAAGTTCCCCTCGTATTTTCAGTTAGATGATGCAAAAAAATTTACAGATGACTATGATAGGTATGTTAGGAAGTAATTTTGAAAAGATTGAAAAGCATTTTATAAATGTTGGGTACTAACCAAAATTAATCTCTAATCGTCAGTTACAAGTCAGAAATTACCACCAGGGGCAGAGTGGGATGGTTTGATTAAAACCTATTAGTCGTAGAAAGTAGAAATCGATTGCCAAAGAAGTGGAATTGTATAGGTCGAGTCACAGTTCAAATCATTATGATTTTATAAGCATTCTGGGTGGATGAATGCTAACTCGGCTAAAACTCTATTTCTGATTTGCTATGGCTATATTGTGCAGAATTGCTATTTTAACTTTACAGAATGAAAGCTTCAATTTCTGATGCAACTCTAAATTCTACTTATGTCTGTGGTCACTCCAGACAATTAAATCCAGGTCCCACGGGTGTATCACACAGACGAAGACGTCTCAAATGACGACTAGGTCGCCCTTACTGCTTCGATGTATGATACTATAAAACTAGGACTCTTACGTCCGTCTAAAACTGAGCGGAATGGAAACGATTTTCTTTCAATACTTACAAGAGAATATCTATTAAATTCGACACTACAAAAATCTGCCAATGACATCAACTTATTCAGTTCAGTGCTCGGAGCGGGTCCGGGTCTGGACCCGGAAGTCCGGGTCAGGTCTTAATCCCAAAAATTTTGGGACCCGAACATCGGGTCCGGGTCAGGATCTGGGTTCGACATATAAAAAATACCGAGTCTGGGACCCAGACCCGGACTCGAATTTCGGGTCCCATATTTTAGCTTATCATTTCTGAGAGGTCTACCGAAATCTGCTTGGAAATAGGTCATTGTTCGCGATGTCAACGAGAAGCTTTGTACAAGATTTAGGGTGAATCCCTCTGGCGGATATTACTTCAGATACATCTCTATGCCCTTCAAGCTTGTAACCCAACACGGGTCCGAGTCCGGGTCCAGGTCCGAGTCGTAAAAATTTCTCGGAACCGGACCCGAACATTCGGTCCGGGTCTTTTTTTCGGGTCCGGGTCCAAAAAATGGTCGGACCCGGACCCGACCCGAACTTTCCGAGCACTGATTCAGTTGATTCTTATCCTCGGCGCATCCCTTCACGATTTTACTATGAATGACTCTATTCTAAATCCAAAATATTCCAATTGATAATATTTATTAATCCAAGTACTTCCAATAGTTCCAATTTCAACAATTTTCACTGATTCGGGGGTTTCCTGATTAGCAATATGGCCTTCAAAATTTAGATCTTCTTGCCACTCGGGATAGCCTGTATTTTAGCGAAATAAATATTACAAAAACGACTGATATTTAAAATCAAAATTTAACTCTGAGTTCCTGGGCTCCTCATCTTCTATGTTCAATCCATTCTGACGCTTGTCTTTCACTTTACGGCGTGGCTTTCCCTCCTCTGTCAAGCCACTACGGAATAACTCCCGCATCCTCCTTTTTAAAAATTAAATTAAAATAAGCACTACAACATTGCTCGCAACTTGTCAGTATGATTCCATGTATTCAAAAGCGTGTGATACCTTCAAGTTTCTTCCGGTCTTAGATTCTGATTTCGACTGCTCCGCTTTTCATGTGCTTCTTGCCACTTCCCCTGTCCTAAAATGAGAAATATACATTCGTTAATTTCAATTAATTAGACATTAGGGAGATAAATATTACTATATATAGATCACCGATTTTATTAACTCGATCGAACTCTTCAGAATTACAAGTTGTAAATAATTGGACCGTATTTAACAGCAGATCAAAATGTACCAGCTACAGAAGCGAGGGCAGCTTGTCCAAGTTTATATTCAAAAGGTTTATGTTCGAATTATATTCCCAATGGAAACATTATTGCGCTATGTAACGTGTAACTTCGCTAATTCAGTTACATTTCCGTACTCAACTGACGGATGAAATCAAAATTCAATCCTGGACACGCATATCAACTACACAATGTAATGTTTAAATATGCAAACAAATGGAGTAGTGCATGTGACCTGTATTTATAGCACCTACCAGTGTTATAATTACCAATTGGTAACGACTGGTCTTTAAATCACCTTAATTACCAAGGTAATTATCTTACGTAATTACCTTGTGGTAAATACCGACGAACCCTGCTTTACATCTACTTAATTATTAATTCTGTCGTAACGTTTTGTCTACGTCCCAAAATAACCAATTATAATCAGAACTGTTGTACCTACCCATGAATCAAAATGATACTTCAGTTATAATTATAATGTTCGCATTGTTTGTAATGACTCTAATGAATAATCACACAAACAGAGAAAAGTAATAATAATAAATTGAATGATATGGATAAAAATTTGTAATTAGCTAGCGTGTACATGGCTTGGTAAAAATATAATCATTTTTCAAGACGAGAGTACTGCAGATCACTTTGCGTCAAATTTATTGATGGACTTGTTCGGTGCCAAAAATGCAGCCGAGCCGAACTAGATTTGTATTAAGAGTAATGTGGCGTAAAAATAAAATTACTTAATGAGTTCATTTCCTTGAGAACACACAGGGACAGGCAACACTAAGAGTTCAGGTAAAAAGTGCGAAATGGATCAATTTCCTTTAAACTGGGGTAGTAATTAATACGATTCTCAATACTTTGAACTATGATTTACCTCAAATTATTGGTTATTTCCAAATTTCGGTGGACAGTCCGGACTTGGATGCAAGACTCCTGACACTGGTCTGGTGTGGCTGCTTCCAGTGCTGAAATGGATAATATTTAATTTTATTAATATTACCAATTCTTAATTTATTTATTATACCTACCTAATTCACAGGGCTGATAATCGGAATCGGAATCGGAATTGAAATCGAAAATGATCGGAATTTTTAACGGGATCGGAATCGGAATTCAAAGATTCATTCAAAGTTCGAACTTGATCCGATAACATGATCCGTATTTCGGGATGATTGGAATTGAGATTATAATTGGGATCCGAATTCTCTGATGATCAGAATTCCGATCATGATTCGTATTTTTACTAATCTTACATTACGATCATTTTTTCTCCCATTTGCTCCGTCCCCGTCGGACATTGCATTGTCGCGGGAGTCAAAAAGTGGAGTATTTGACGTTTTTGCAAGTTATTAGCATTAACTTATATATAAGATGTGGCACCTGCAGCAAAAACGTTGCCGAAAGAAAATAAGTAACAATTTTAGAGAAAAAAATTGTGAAGATTGGAATTAGAATCGGAATCCAAACTGGATCCGAATGACAATGATCCGATTTTTAATTTTAATTCGATGATTCGAATTATTGGCGATTCAAATTTTAATTCGAATCGTATGATCGGAATTTGACTGGATCGGAATCCAAGATCGCAATCGCAAAAAAATGATCGAAAAAATGATCGTAATCCGAATGAATGATCGGAAAAAATAATTCCGATTATCAGCCCTGCTAATTCATGATTATATTTTTCAATCTCTAACAGTTTGGGAATTTTAAAGAAATTAATTAGACCAGAGATGTATGAGTGGCATTCCATCAGGCATTCATCACCCCAAATAATTTCGCTTCCCTGGGTTGGGTTCCCTGAAATGGGACCAAGTGAAATTTTTCGTTCAATTATTAATTTTGTTGAAATAACTTATTCTAAATTCCATAATCAATTTTATTGCTATCCAAATTGCTGTACCCGCTGTTGAATCCAAATGTAACGTCAGTTATATTGCTATGACACCAAAGAATAAACAAACAAACAATTCGTAGGAATAGCTGATTAGCTAAGTTGGTTGAAACTTGGAATTTATTCAACGGACACTGCACTGGGAATGATGAAGTTGGACTCCCGCGCAATCAGAAGTGTCAACTAAACTTTATTCAACGGGCGGTTGAGTGTATTGACGAGGGAACTACTTCAGTTGTAGCATTGAATTGATCCATTTAATGTGTATAAGAAAATTATTGCATGACCGAAATAATTATTTCGTGCTGGTCAGCGAAGTGTCAATTGGCATGAAAATATACACTATTCTGTTGTTGATATACAATGATCGAAAAGTTTGGAGAACCAACAAATATATAAAACTGTTTCTAGCTAATTCGGTGAGTTTCAGCTGAAGTAGTTCCCTCGCGAGTTACGAGTGAAAAGAAGGAAATGGGAGAAAACCTAAAAGCTCAAATTCAATGTATTTGAAAAGGTTTGCTGTTTTATGAAGTCTCCCTTTCTGTCATGTACAGTTTGCACGTGCTTCGATTAAAATAGCCTCAACTCGATGTACTGAAGACATTGTGGAGAATGCGATCGGGTAAAAACATCCATAGTGACTGCCATTGGACTACAAAACCACACCTAGAGTATTTGATAAGACGAAATACGTGAATTGTCGTTTGATCAACGTTTAATACATATGTGCATACCATATCATTCATATTTCTACACGTCCAAATTTTTAAAACCTCGAGAATTTTGAAAACTGCTTTGAAAATTTCATTTAAAAAAATATGCATAAAAATGAACAAGCCGCATTTTCGGGTACGTATACCAAGAATCTCATGGTGAAATTATTGAAGTAATTTGTAAAGAAATATAGATTCTATTTCTAACTATGACTCGGACATAGAAATTGTCGAAGACATATAAAAAATGTCGTGTGCTGAAAAAATATAGTGTAAACATTTCTATTGGATATTGAGCATGCGTCATTGTCTTAAGGGATCGAACTCCAAACTCGGTTTTACTTCTAAGTAACAAGGGATGATCATTTTTCATTAACGGGTTTTCTAGTTCTGAATAGTATCACACGGTCTGAAGAATCAGAAACTGGAGGTGTGAAAGGCCTTGATTTTGGTCAGAGAAAATATCAAATGTAAAGTTGTAATGCAAACTGACTACACTACTAATATTGATGACCGTGCTGAATTTATACTAGTGAAATTGCAGCTCAAATTTCTAGCATCGTGTTACTTAGCATGTATATACAAGCCAAATGAAAGGAACCCGGGTGACTTGAGAAAGACTGTGAAAACAATTGTAGATAAATGTGGAGGGTCCCACTGTGTTATGACTGGTGATCCTAACCTGGACTCGCAAAAGCCGTGTGTAAATATGATAAAACTTTCCAATATTATGGAACGGAACGGTTTCGACCAACTTGTATCACAACCAACAAGAGGTGATGCTTTACTTGACCATGTATGGGCTTCGGACAATTTTGTGCGTGACGTATTGGTTTTTGACGCGCATATTTCCGACCATAAAGTTGATAAGTTCTATATCAACTTGAAGAAACCAAAAGTGGAGAAAAGAGTGATAAATTGGAGAATTCTTGACGCTTTTGATAGAGAAGAGCTAGATTGTTCCTTGGAAACTTTGAACTTTGATGCTATTCAAGCTGCAGTGAATATTGACGTATTTTTTTCCAAATGGTTGGCACCTGTGATTGACATAATTAACCTGCACTTTCCCCAAAAGTCAAAGACCATTGTTTGTCATTCGAAGAAAAAGGCATGCTCTCTGGACACTAAGCTGCTATTGAATCAACGGGACAATAGCCGTAACATCTACCTATGCTCACCATCTATTGATAATAAGGCAATTATGGACACTTTAAATCGGCAGATTAAAAGACAAATTATTCTGGATACCCGGAATGCAATTAATTTGGCAATTGAAGAGAAGGTTTCTGGCCTGGGATATCTCAAGTGATTCAAACTAAAGCTAATTTGAAGAAAAAGAAGACTGAGGACTTAGATTTTAATGCTGACGAATTGAACTTATTCTTTGCAAAAGTATGTGTTCCAAATCAATTGCAAACAATGCAACACAAACTTCTTATAGGTAATTTGAATGATGGTAATTATGCAGCCTTGTTTATTGTAAAAAGTATATCATCAAGAGATTTATGGACTGCATAAAAGTCCATGAAAAACAAGGCAAAGACTTCAACTGATCAAACTGATCTTTCAATGTGTGTAATATCACGAATTTTTTATTTTCCGGCTTTCCAGAAATATTTATTACAACTGTTCAATTTTATGATCAACCAGAATTCAATGCCGCTGACCTTCAAAAGTGCTAGGATTATCCCATTACTTAAAAAACCTAACTTAGATCGTAATGATTTTAATAATTATCGACCTATATCGATTTTACCCATTTTAACGAAATTGTATGAAAAAATAATTTTCTGCAAAGTCACAGGATTCCTGAATGAGATAAATTTATTCTCCAAATACCAGTTCGGCTTTTGGACAAGGCATGTTCTGATTATGCAATTCTGTTTATTTGTAATATTGCGATGAAAGCGATTGACAACGGTAAAGTTCGTATTTTGGTAGCATTAGATTTGAAAAAAGCGTTTAATTCGGTATCCCGACAAATTTTGTTAGAAAAATTGGCTAGAATTGGTATTAATCCAGAATGGTATGCTGAATACCTATCTGATCGTACCCAGTGTGTTAAGGGTGCATACGATTACTTTTCTAAGCTTTGTGCGGACCTCTGGGGAATTCCTCAAGGTGGAGTATTATCTGCTTAGTTGTTTTCTATTTTTATCAATGATTTACCTTCTATTACTTTATTTTGCTTAGCTATATTGTTTGCAGATGATATGTCCCTAATTATTTCATGCCTTCCAATTGATATTAAGGAAACGATTGCAAAAATTGAAAGTGATATTAATATTATCTTAGACTGGCTTAGTGAAAACATGTTACAATTAAATGCCGATAAAACTGAATGT
>JAQFYE010004847.1:0-12761 GCA_034694305.1 Protaphorura glebata
TCCGGTCCATCCCTAATCCACTCCAATGGCTTTACTTCTATAAATCTGTACTTTCAAATATTCAATTTTACTGTGTGTAGATGATAGGTGGTCTGACCTTTTTATTTTTCCTTTTCGCAGTAAAAAACACAAACAGATGAATTTAAAATTCAGACAGAAAAATTTTGTGAAGTAAAATACATTTCCCGAGTTCAGTTATTGTGTTGATTATAACTTAAATTAGCACCGAAATATTCGATGTTCATGCAACATTTGTCTTGCAATTAACTACAATGATAACAATACAAATTACAAAAATTACGTTTAACACGGTTGGCCAATTACAACTAGGCCCCCTTTTTAACAGCTTGAATTTAAATGAAAAATTAGTTTAAATTAGGTTACCACCCAAACATGTATTCGACAGCCCTGGCCACAATTCCAGAATTTTCTTTAGGTACGGCAGGACTAACCCCAACCGTTGAATTATGGCTCTTCGCTAAAGGACGAATACGATTCTTGACCTCACGAATATTCGTTGGAACTTGATTTTCTTTTCTGCTCATGCTTAAACTACTCCCAGGTCTGCTCGTATTTTCTCTGCTAGTCGGAGACGTCACTGATCCCACATTAGTAGACAAAGGTGTGAAGACTTGACCCTGAGGCTGAGTCCGAGATCCTTCACCTTCGTAAGGAATGACGCCAATCATCATCGAACCGCCGAGAATAGTCCCATTCCGGTTGAGAGCTCTTCGAGCTTCAATTTTATTACCGTACTTAATATGAAGCCAGTTGGAGCCAGGATTAGCTATTAAAATATAAAAAAAATGCATGAATACCTATACACGTCCTTCTTTGTAAACACAACCGATAGTGGGTTGTCGTTGACATCTATAATAGCTTTAATTAATTGGCTGCAATTAACGTGTCACTCTTTATTTGATTCACGGATTGACGGATTCTGACTGCGTCCAAGTGTGTTCTGTTGGTGTAAAACACCCGTTATGAATGCACGTAAGTGTCAGCAGAGTGGAGCGCGTTACGGACGGACGGACAGGACAATTTTATAAGCCCTTTACAGGACTGTCGTCCACGGGCTTATAAATAAAGATTGTGGAGGCAAAAATAACAGCTGATTGAAGCGGGCAAAGCGGATATTGGTTGGGGCAGTCAGATACGCTCCTATGTGCTGTATGATGCGCGCATTAAAGATTTACGAACCGGAATTTTCCACAATCGTTCCAAACTGACTAAAATTCGTCAGTACATAAGTTGTAGCAGAGCTTGGGAAGCCAAAAATTGTGACCCATGTTCCAGAAATCGGAGATGTAGGAGTTGTGGGACTATTAGAATTTCCGTTCCCAGCTGCTGTCAGACTTTGTTCAAACGCCGCAGCTGAATTTCGAACTCCACTTAATTCTCCAAGTCCTGACACAGGTGGACCCGATTGTTTATTTTGAGCAGTTAAAGACGCCACGCTTTTACTAAACTCGGACTCAAAAACCGCTGATGGTTCTGGGGCGGTCAGGTTATGAGGGATAGGCATGTGATCTCCGGTCAAAAAAGATGGCAAGTATTGTGGTTGCTGATGTTGAACATGTAGTTGGGTAGGAATTGGCGTCGGAGAAGTATTCATTGGTTCAAATCCCTGAAACATTTAAAATTGTACAGTTTAATATTTTAGATAATAATATCAGTTCTTTCTTTTTTGTCTCAAATTAGAAGACAGGACAGCGAGAAGGAAACCCACATTATGTTTATGTAAGGACCTTATGGGGTGTTGTCAATAAATCAATCAATCAATCAATCAATCGATTTCAATTTCAATTAATGATCATACACTTAACTGAAGCATTTAATTGGAACGCCTTATGTTAATTTAATCTTACATCCGATTTCCTCTGCTGGGGACGTGATTGAAGGTGATGTTGTTGATCAAATATGTAATGGTGTGACGAATGAGCAGATTCTTGTTGAGAATGTAACTGTTGAAACGGAATTTGTTGTGAGGATTGATGTGGTGGATTTGGAGACATGAAATAGTTCAAATGTGGTTGGTTCGGAGAGGCCAATCCCATCGATGGTGTTGACCCCATGGATGGGCGATAAAAAGACATTATTCTTGAAAATAACTGATCACAGACACAGGAAGCAGGATAAGGACAAAACTGACAGACTGACCGAGGTAAAGGTGATTGTACTGAAAATCAAAACAAAATTACTGATTAAAGAGAAATCAACTTAGTATAACAATGTTGAAACCAACTGGAAAGTGTGGATTTATTTATTTACATTTATGATTTAGTTTAGTTTTAGATAAGTTTCTTCCAGAGTACAGGGGCACGCAACGGTCCTATTTTGAAGAAAAACTGTACAGTTGAATTTGGCGGAATCAGAGTCACAGAGTAAAATACGAATAAAAAATGATTTCGACAGGAGCGGGAGATGGCAAAATTTTTAAAAACTTTGGATACATAAAAATAAGTTTTCCAAAAAATGTGAACATTTTATGATAATAAAATAGTAATCAGTGAATATCTAGCTGTTCCTCGCTGAATTGTTTTGAATCCATATTCCTATCTGAGAAATGAGGCCCATAATTTTGAAAATTGAACATTTTGCAGTTGGCTGATGTTACGAGAGGATGGAATACACCCCAGGGTCAACTAGAACTGGTCACGGAGGACTCACCGGAGATCACGAGTTTATAAACACATCTTTCTATTCTTCAAGATTTTGCGTCATCAATAATCAGTTGCGTGGTCGGAGACTATGATAATTTTGATTTCTTAAGTATACTTGAGGAAGAAATTCTGGCACACTCATCAGTTGGACTTCCCCTGGAGGAAAGGAGGTCAAAAAAGAGAAGGATGAAGGAGACGAGACTATTTGACCTTTGGGGTGGGATGAGAATGACCAAAATTGTTCTGTGTATTTTGGTCGCATTCATTGTCATTCCTTTCCTCACTCATTACTACTTAACGAAGGTAATTTCGACCTAATTTTCTTAGTGTAAATGTTTTCAGTAGTATTGTCAAAGTGCACCGCACATGATAATAATATACTTCTCCGGGCTTCCGTTGTTTTCTGCTAATTATTTCTTTTAAAAAAACTGTTCTATTGTGAAAACTAGGTCAGCTCCAGCCCGTGGACAGATTTAGGTCAATTACTTTAAAAATGTAATTGCTTAGTATTACAATTACAAGGAGAAAAATAAGAAATTAATTTTTTAAGTTACGTAATAGTAATTGAAAAAATTACTATTACAAGTCACAAGAGTTACAAGTTACGATAATTGTAGTATATGTAATTATTGCGAATTACTCAGTCGAATTGTCAGTTTTCTGTGTGTTGAACTTATAGACAATCTAGACATATCAATGTTCAATGTTCAAAACTTATATAATTGTATTGTAAATGTATTGAAAAATATTCAATTGCAAGTGTAATTACATTTTCAGACAATCGCAAAGTATTTAATTCCAATTCCATATTAGGGGCTGAATGTCCAAAGTAACTGATTACAATTACCGTTACCTAATTGTAATACTTGTAATTTCGTAATTAATTGGAAATACCAAAGCAGTTGACACAACACAAGTCTGCCCAGTAGTCACACACTGTCACCGTGTCACTGCCCATCCCACAATATACCATGATTTTGTGTATTGAAGATTATTTTAATTTTTAACCATTTAAGGTCGGCACTGAGGCCGGACAATACACCGAGGAAGAAACGGAGACCCCATGGCTCATCCAACTCAAAGAACTTGACCAACTCCAAGGAGACCAACTCAAATTCCGAATTGAGGAATCTCTCCGGATAAAGATGAGCGTGTCCAATGAACTCCGGGACTTGGAGACCAAGCGACAGCGACTTCAAGCTGAGATCTCAAGTTTAAATCGTCGACAAGACGAAGCCAAGACGGAAATCACCCATCGCCGAAAAGAATTAGACAGACTTCAGATGTCTTTACAGCAAGCCAAAGTGGCTGAGAAAGAAGCCATGGAAAGAAATACTCCACGCCTTGGACGACCGAAACCTTTAACCCCATTGAGGTCAATTCCAATACTTCCTTCTTCGAGTTTAAATTTACCTGGACTAGCAGGTCGTTTCACTGACGGCGGTTCCGGAGTATCCGGTGGGAAACATGAAGCTATTGATTTTTGCCAAATGGACTCTTGTTTTGACTACTCTTTGTGTCCAATATCTTCTCCGTTTTCTTTTTATCTTTACCCAGTTATGTCAACAATTCCTGGCAGCAGTGGTGGGAATGGGAGTGGTGACTATCTTAATTTAAAACTTCTGCATAATGAGTTGTCCAGAAATCGATACATGAACAAAGAAAATAATCCCCTTCATTCATGTGTATTTGTGTTGATCACTGACATTTGTGATGGGAGGAGATTGGCCAGGCTCCTACAAGCACTTCCTAATTGGTTTGGTGACGGTCGGAATCATTTAGTTTGGTTGACTTGTGGGCAAGATCAAGTGTTATTTTCAAATGGTGACTTACTACAATATTTTGGGAGAGCAATGGTAATCCAACAAAGTGCTCGGCGGAATGGTTTCAGAGAAGAATTTGATTTGGTCGTCAGCCACTGGGAGAAAGGGATTCCGAACGGGGAAGTTTGGTCACATTTACCTCCCATTGTTCCAGCCAAGAGGAAATACTTGGCCACATATTTGGGTAAGCTTAGGTTGAAAATGTTTGAGTACCATCCTATTTTTTATTCATTTTTGAGGCATTCCATATATCAGAGTACAGACAACTATTTCCGCCTCATTATGATATGATGACGCGGCAATATCTCAGGGCAGACTTGTTCTTTACGTACCTATTCTTGTATGGTGGTTTTTTTAAACGTTAAATAACTTTTTCTCGTCTGGACCTTTTCTTAGCACAGTACCAGGTGTTCCTCTCTAAGTAAGTCAAACGGAAAGCCAATCTTACCGGTATCGGCGAATATCAATTTCCTAAATGAACACTTGATTTGTGATTTGTCTATTTTAGAATGGTGTATGTGCCTCTTTTATCACACGAAAATTTAAGTTTTCTTTTTAATTGTACATACAGGTGGTGAAGCTGAACCATTCCTTCAGTCTGAAATATTAAAAATTCAGCAAGAAGACCCACTTTCTTTCGTATTTCAATTTTCATGCACTCCTACCTTGAAAAGGCGGAGCGATTTTGAGGTAGACGACAAGAATAATCCTGATGTGGATGATGAAAGGAAAGTGCAAGCAGAGAAAACGGCGAAAAACTTGGGATCTTACGCGAATAAAAAACTCTCAAATCTTTGTGAGAACGAATTACTACGAACAAGACTTTTATTGGACTCAACATTCTCTTTAATTCTTCTTTCCTCGTCCCCATCTGATATGAATACTCTGTCGACAAGAGAACTTCAACTCAGACTTCACGAAAGTTTAAAATATGGGGCGATTCCAGTTATATTGGGAACTCGTTTCGTTCCACCATATGACGAAGTAGTTGACTGGAGTCGAATTTTGATTCATTTCCCTGCAGCAAGGATTACTGAGATGCATTATTTCTTAAAGTCTTTCACGGACTCGGACCTCCTGGGAATGAGAAGAAATGGACGATTAGCGTATGAAAAATATTTCAGCACAATTCAAAACGTTGTTGATACTGTGTTAGGCGTGGTGAGAACAAGGATAGGTCTTCCAGCATTGCCCTACAAGGAGTCTCATTTGAAAAGTGTCTTCAATGACAGTTTTACGGTGAGTTTGTAGAATTAAGATGCTTTCTTTCTTCGAACTAGTGTTTAAAATCTCAAGCTGTAGGTTTCTGAATTTAAGATTAAGATTCTAGGATTCTCTACAATTATAATTTAAGTTTGCTAAGATGTACAATTTACGATAAAATGCTGTTACAGCATTATTTATTATTATTTTCTACAGCCACTGAAATTAGAAGCATTCACAATTGAGCAAGAAGATGAAGAGAACTTGGGTCCGATTGAACCCGCATATCCTTCACAAATGTTTGCCAGAAACTTTACCACGACTTTCCTTCAACGCTATGAACTTTGGAATACTCAATTCCAGCCCTTCCTAATGTTTCCATTTACGCCGTGGGATTTTACGATGGCTTCTGAGGCTAAATTTATTGGTTCCTCGACTGGTTTTCGTCCAATTGGATCTGGAGCTGGGGGCTCTGGGAAAGAATTCTGTGAATCCCTCGGTGGGAATTTACCCAAAGAGCAATTCACGGTTGTGATGCTCACTTATGAAAGAGAAGCGGTTCTCATGAACTCACTTCAAAGACTGTATGCTCTGCCGTATTTGAATAAAGTGGTTGTGGTTTGGAACTCTCCGGTGAGTGAAAATTTATGAAATTTAGTAGAAAATATTTTTTGAAATAGAAAATTTTAAAAATATTATTAAACTTGAAAAACAAAATTCAAAATATGGATGTAAGGGAGTGGAGTAAGTAGTAAGAAGTTCATAACATTATGACTGATTGCGCGCTATCAACTATGAATTATCGGCTTCGGAAATATTACAATAACTCTGCCAGGAAAGAAGGAAGCGTACCGGTATTTATGCATTTTATTTTGTTTCTTGGTTCAGTATCTTCCTTCTCCAGATCTCAAATGGCCGGAGATAGGTGTTCCTGTTCATGTAAGTCGAAATTATTAAACTTAATAATATTATGACCTGTAACATTGTTGTATACCATCTACAAATACACAGCGGTCATAATAATTACAGTTTTTTTTAAACTAATATATCTAGATTGTGAAAGCCCCAAAGAATAGTTTGAACAATCGGTTCCTCCCTTTTGACACGATTGAAACGGAGGCTGTTCTCAGTATTGACGATGATGCTCATTTGAGACACGATGAGATAGTGTTTGGATTTAGGTAAGAATTGGAATAAAAATTCAAGTTGAGTTTGTTTGTTTGTTTGTTTGTTTCTTTTTTTATTAGAGTGTTAGCCCCTGCATATTAGAGTGTTAGCCCCTGCAAGTTCAGGTTATTTCTAACTTCACTATAAATTGTTCGATTTATTTACAGAGTTTGGAGGGAGAATCGTGATCGCATAGTGGGTAAGTTAACAATATATATATTTTTATTTGGATTTAAATGTATTGACCTGAAACATTTCCATCTGCTGGCCTATGCGACTTGTCCAAGTGGTGACCAAATAAAAGTCGAAATGTTTAGCAAATTAATTATTGACCAATACTGGTTTCATTTCTTATCCAGGCTTTCCTGGCCGCTTCCACGCATGGGATTTGAGTCATGGGGGATGGCTGTACAATTCCAATTATTCATGTGAATTGTCCATGGTTCTAACGGGTAAATTTTTACAAACAAATCCGTATCCATTCTTCCTTTTGAATAAGGTGTCTCGACTGCAGCAACAATGGACTGTAATTATTTACTTTCCACCATTCCGCCAATGTAGTTTATTTTGTCCTCAAGATTCAATATTTAAAGGATATCTTCAAATCATACTCTATTTCAATTTTAGATTTTGGGGGAACCAGTGTATTCGTATTCCTTGATTAGAATTTAGATGTAATGCAGAATTTTTTGTTTCAGGAGCTGCGTTCTACCACAAGATGTATTCATATCTTTACACTTACGAAATGCCTGAAGCAATTCGTGACAAGGTGGATGAGTTGATGAATTGTGAGGACATTGCCATGAACTTTCTTGTCTCCCACGTCACTCAGAAACCACCGGTCAAGGTTGGTAACTTTCACGCAATTCAAGGATTTGGTCCGATTTTCGAACACTAATACGGTGTATGTCCATAAAGTCCAACTATTGTCCAACATTTCCAGCTCATTCATAAACTGTCCAGAACGAAATATCTTATATCAGGTCTCGCATCTGAAAATTGAATATAACTTTCCGCGGAGTTTCGAATTCGTGGAATATTTATTGTTGTCAAAATTACTTTTACTCATTCGAAATTGAAACATCTTCAGGTTACCTCAAGGTGGACCTTCAGGTGTCCGGGCTGCCCGGTTACACTCTCCGAAGATGACTCACATTTCCAGGAGCGACATCATTGTATTAATTTTTTCAGCAAGGTAAATTGAGTTTTCGGTTTAATCCACCGTATACTTTCGAATTCACGAATTCAGATTGTGCTTTAACTTTTTATTTTATTTCTAATTTGACAGATATATGGATATACGCCGCTACTCTACACGCAATTTCGCGCAGACTCCGTGCTATTTAAAACAAGAATTCCTCATGACAAGCAGAAATGTTTCAAATATATATAAGGCCTTCTAATTGTCTAATTAAGTACATACTGTTAAGAAATCAAGTCAATATTATATGTGAAGCTATGTTAGTGATATAGTAGTAAGGTAGCTTTTTTGTACAGTGAATGACAACATTTTGTATCTACAAACTGTGATACTCAGGACGTAGTCGATAGCCGAAATAGTGCAATCAGTAAACATATCTCATTTAGGAGCTGGACTATGGCGCAGATTAATTCTTGCAATTAGTAATTGATTGTTTATGGATCGCTTGCCACGTAATTTTGTTCTGAGTTCGTGTTGTTTCTTATGTTCTCGTATATACATCGTGGGTACGTAATACAGGTAATACAGGATAGTTCATACTCTAACCCAATACAATTCCGTCAACCACATACTAACACTGGGGTTGCCAGAGAAGAGTGAAATAAACATTTCGTAGAATTTAATGCAGAATCCTATTGATCATCCCACGTAGCTTTGAGGTTGAGAGAAATTAACCCACATACGATAGCTCTTTTTTTATTTAAAGAATTACGGCACACAACACTTAGCGTTTGGGTTAGCTTTCCTAGTGGCCCACGAAATCCCAGATAGAATTCTCGAAACCATACACAAATGTTCGTCTCACTTTTTTCTTGGCATCTTCTAATGTTATGAATTATAATATTTGTTGTTAACTTGAGTGAGTCATTAAGACAGAACTTTGTACTGAATGTAATTGTGAACGCCAACAAATTGTCAGAATTAAAGCTTATGGTCAAGAGTAATTTTCATACCGTGTAGTATAAGTATTTTGACTCTACGTGTGTTCTTGTCTTACGCAATTTGTGCGTTTTGCGTTTGTGGTATGTTACCGTACCGTGGGAAATAATTACAAGTCATGGTAAGGCCGAAACTGGTATGACGTTGACGAAGTATAAGTGTGACCTCATGATTTTCAACCGAACACAGGGTTACCCAATATGTCCCCAAGAAATGGTCATGGGAAAATCTCTCACGCAGGTGATACCTTACCTAGTTTCCTTGCTCTGGAACCTTCTTTTCATTGCGAAAAAAAAAATGCCTGGGAAGGAAAGGACTTTGACGTAATGTGAATAATTAATTGTTAATTACAACAGGAAAACTTTTGGCGAATTGTGTCCATTACTACGAAGTCGTGAACCGCAAGAGTTAGTTTAATCACTGTAATACTGGGATACTTATTTTGTTCAATATTCGAAGGAATAAATATTGTCATAAACGTCACAAAATTAAAAGACAAATCTACCTTCACTGAGAGTAGAAAATGAGCGCAAATTGTGAGGATTTGGTCAAACAGGTTTGTTCAGGCATTACAGAGTATCCTGGGTTGATAAAGTACTAGGTATTTTGAATTATCTAAAAACTTGTAATTGATTTTAAAGCTTCAAGAAAGGCTTCCACATCAAAGTAATGAATACCTGAGGAGCGCCCGCTACATTCGGTCCTGTTTGCAAGGTGAGCATTCGGATTTTAGTAGATATTACTTTAATTTCGTTCCTTACAAACCGTCAAGGGAAATGAAGTTTACAATAATCCTCAATTTCATAAAAAATCATCATTGGAATTGGTTATTTCGGAAAGTCTAAAGTATCGGTCCATAGGAGATATGATCGAAATGTGTCTTTTTGAAGCGTATTGGGTTTAATCAAGGCTCTGCCAGTTTTGCGAAAACCCTTGTACTATACTCTCGGTGAACGAAATTATTTATTTCGGTTATTCGACTTGATTGTTGGTTATCAGACCAATTTCGGCATAATGAATCTCTTTACCAGTTTGGCCTGTTGGTAAATTGTTTTTACATCGACTAACCATGTTTTTTTACCGTCGAAATGTCCTCTGCCAAACCCAAACTAATATCAACTGAATTGTCTAAGTCCAAGTCGAGCTTCAATAAAAATTATGACAACTCCGATTAACCGTTAATTTGGTCTATCGATTCAATGATTTATTTTTATTTTTAATATTTAATTCTATAGGAAGTATGAGAATGAGAACTCACCGTTTCATATTTTATTTTACGCTGTTTCAGATCACAATTTCGACGTTGAAAAAACTGAAGCCGCAATTCTGAAGGTAAGTTAAACAGACGGGCTCAAACTTTACTTTACAACGCGACCATTATCTCAGGGATATCATGAAATCACATTTGATCCCCAGAATTAACCCAATAAATTCTTTTTTTTGTACATTACGTAGACCTTCAAATGGCGCGAAGAAGTTGGAATTGACGCCATTTTATCTGAGAATTTTGATGACATTTTTGTTCCATTTGACCATGAATTTGGCGGTGTTGACCGAGGAGGACGACCAAGTATGTCCTATTAATATTTATCAGTAAGCACAACGGACAACCAACATTGAATGACCAATTCATTTTTTTTAGTTCTCTCAATTCAAGCAAAGGAGATGGGGAAGAAGGCATCGGCAAAAATGCACCAAGCTGTCAAGGATGGAATGAAAGACAAAGAGCGGACAATTCGTTGGGCTTTCTTCATGGGAGAAACGATCCTTAAAGCTATCTCTGATGCAAATTTAAATTCGCCAAATCATAGTGTGGATTCAATTGTAGTCATTGTGGACATGAAAGGAGTTCAAGTCCTTGATTTCCTCCAATATATCCCATTAGGTTTGTCATAAAATTTATAATTGCAGGGTCCATAATATAATCCGATCAGATAATGCTTGCTCAATTCCACTTAGAGATGAGGTGGTGAGCGATTTTTCTGATGCAAATCGGCTTAAAGTTCGCATCATTTGATCAAATATCGGAGACCTGACGAAATACTATTATATTGATATTAAATTGTTCTGATATGTGATCTATATTATCATCACTGAACTATGTAGGTATTAGTATCTCTTCTTTAATGAGATTCCTACTCTTAAATGAAATTATTTTAGTGATGCCAACTGTGATGCCTCTGTTCAGTACTTGCCGGGAACATTACTCGGGAATTTTGTACAGAATGTATCTTATAAATGGTGAGGTCTTCAAAATTTTTACTTACTTCTGATCATCATTTATGACCTGATCTTATATTTACATTTGATGTATAATTAAGTCTTATAACTTTTGACACGGAAATACCGTAAATGACCGATTAGGCGCCTGGGTTTCAATAAACGCCTGGGTTCGAATAAACGCCGGGTAAAAAAGTTCAAATTTTAATTAAACGCCTGGGCGCCTAATCGGTCATTTACGGTAAATCGCATTTTATTCTATTCTTATGAATCTGTTCTAGTTATAAACATTTAAATAATGAATTATTGTAACATTTGCAGGTTCTAAAGCGCCGGCCAAACTTGGGTGCCAATTCTTCAAGAGTCAGCACACAAATATCGAAGACAGGGTCAAAATTTTGGGGAAAAAGAAACACAAGTGGCAGAAAGTTCTGTTGGAAAATATTGCTCCAGAGCAGCTGGCTGTGCGATTTGGAGGGACAAGGGTATCAAACGGGATGACGTCGACTGGTTCATCGACTTCATCAAAGAAGTGATTTCCTATAAGAAAATTGGTTTTAACTTTAAAATATCATTTCATTGATTCCTTCGAAATATAATCCCGAAAACAGCAAATGTAGTAGTTTTAACTATGTATCCCTTTAATTTACTTCCTGGTGAAGTTTTAATTAAACTTTTGTGACAAACCCCCGTATAACTTTGAATTTCAATAAAACCGTTGCTTCATCGCAAGGCAAGAAGTGAGGGAATGTCAAAGTTAATTCTTTCATGATTTCAATAATCAATAAGGTTCCAGTGAGTACTGAGTACAGGTAGTAGTCGTAGTAGTAGTAAAATGTTTCCACGTTTTATACATACTTTCATTGGACGAAATGCAAGTTTCGTATTTGTGAACGAGACAATGATACAGTCAGTTTCAGCCAGCTAATCTTGTAGGTTGCAGGCAAGTTTACAAATTGTGTTCTTTGCAAGGAAGTAAATCGCTTTAAGCTAACGTCCTCAACTTCAAAAACCAAATTGGCAGTACAATGCTTACAATTTTTATTTTCGGGGTGTTGCCCTCAGGATAATGTTTGTAATTTTCGACCCTGAGTTTTTTTTAAGGCTAACCGTCTTCAGCAATTTTATTCAAGAGGTCGAAGTATATCACTGTGCCAAATTTGAGGCATCACACGGAAGGGGGTTTTCCTATGCACCCGCTGCGATCTCCTGTCAGCTGACCATTCTTGAAGCCGTTAGTAGACCGAGGTAGTTTTGGTAGTTTTCAGGCTCGTGATCTGCAGATATTTAACGGAGTTGGCGTGGTGTTATCGTACTAGACCTGCAAATTAGTGTCCGGACACTAATTTGCAGAGATCCAGGTGCAGACGTTTGACTTATTGCAGAACACTTTCAGATGACTTCTGCAATGCGAAATCGCCACTTAAGGTGTACGAGCTTCATGCAGTCTTGTAATTCGAAACCATCAAGCAGGGGCGGCGCTAGCTACAGGCTAAGCAGGCTATAGCCTGTACGAAATTTCAGCCTTAGGCTAACAAAATCTAG
>JAQFYE010004848.1:0-12758 GCA_034694305.1 Protaphorura glebata
CCGGGGATATGAGAAATTGTTTTTAAAGATGATTTTAGCCCGTTCAAAATTTGTAAAAATCGGGAGCGATATTTAAAGCACGTCCACTCTCCGTGACGACCGATGATCAGTGAAATCAAATCTAACATACCACTTTTGTTTATTTGACCGAAAATATTTTGTTGGGAATGGCGGAGAAATAGATAGGATTGTAATTTTTTTAAATATCAAAATAAACAAATTCATTCAATCACCGTCTTCCATACAAAGATTGCCTAAAGGACACTAGGACACGGAATACAAATTATAGTTATGTAGTTTGAACTCATGCATTTATTACAATATTATCCGAATTTGACTGGCGAAAAACTCATGTTTTTGAGTATTTCTTTCGATGACTTGTTGAGTTTCAATGTACAAAGGTTTATTGTAAATTATCAAATTAACCCACGGAAGGAGGCATCACACTAGTAGTCGGAAGAATTCCATTGAATGATATTTTTAAGGCAACCGACAAATTCAAGTCATCAATGAATATCTTACAAAACTTAACAAATTATCAACTTTTTCTTTTGCTCCGAAGAACTCACCAAGTAAAATAAATTTCGAATACCCTGTTTTAAAATAAAATCGTCTCCAAGAATTTATTCGGAGTAAGTTCCAAAATATCAATTTCATTTCAATTTCATGAAATATTACTACTTCTGAAGTGAAGTCTCAGAATTTAAGGAATTATCTTTGGGATACTAAATCCGTTACAAGGCGAGGGCCATCTCGATAACGCAAGTTTCATCGACGGCTTGATAGAAATATTTGTTTCCATACTGGTCTCTGTGGTCTCTGTACAGTATTCTTCCTATTTCCTGGAATCCAAGTCTGGCCGCGATCTTCTGTCCAATCTGACTTGTGAATGCACCTTTGACGGTCTGGAAACCTCGTGCCTTGAGAAAAATCAACGTACGTTTATACAATTCCTGAGTGATCCCTTCACCTTTCAACCTCGCATCCGCTGACGATAAGAAAATCTCGGCTACTCGTTCAGTTTTGAAATTGGCACGGAGTTTTTCCTCTGTCGCTTTTTCAAGTGCATCAACCAACGCAAAAACAATTTGGACGCCTTCTGATTTGGGTTGAAAATCCTTGAAACCATAATTAGGTTGTTGGTTGTCCATAATGAGATTGACTCCGGCTATCTATGATAAAAAATAAATTATTATTAATTTCAGGGTGATGGATGTGCTTTAATTACTATTGTTGGTTTTAAAAGTGTTTTACCAATATAGAATCAGTGAAATTAATTTGTGCTTACATCGAATTCGTCCCTCTTGTCCATGACGAAACTGAGTCGGTGTCCGATGGCAATTTTGACCAGTTCATTGTGATCCTTCTCATCTGCTTCTTCGTACGGAAGGTATTTTGTGTTGATTCCGTTGAATTTCAAAAAATTCGTTCGAACGTGGTAAGCAATTTGTTCATAATCCGACATGGTTGCCAATCTGATGTTGTAATCTTTCCAGTATCCAATAACATCCGGAGGCATGTCGTACGGTGACATTTTTGATGTTGAACAACTCAACTCACGATTTAGTAACGGAAATAATCCACGATGACTACCAAAAGTACCGAAGGTTCGACAATGTGTAATCAATTTAAGCCTGAACATCTCAAAAATTTTCCTTGTCTAATTTTTCACAACTAATTGAACTTTCCTCTGCAGAATTTGAATGACTAGCTCGAATGAAATCTGGATTTTTCTATCAGTTGACAAAATTTGCTCTCGAGTTTGTTTACGATGAAAGAATAATATCCAATATTTTTTTTTGTCTTGACAACCATAATATGGCTTGAAGAATTTGTCCACTCAACCATTAATTTATATTCATGTTAATGGGAAGTGGTCTGTTTTCGTGTAATGAAGTTAGACTAAATCGTAGGAAGTCGGATTTAAGTAGTCATGCAATTTCTATGATGAGCATATTCAAAAATTCAGGATAGGTAATATTTTAATGAATGATTCGGAATTTTTGGCGAGTTAATTTTTAGTAAACTCTGTAGTAGTAAACTGCATATTATTCATAATTAAAAAAGTATGGAAAAGTATGTCCAGCTACCAAGATTGAGTCATTGCATTCATTTATTTAAACAAGTTGGACTGCTAAAAATCAAATAGAATAATTTGTTTCGTGCAAAAGATGTGCAAAAATTCTTAGGAGTCAAAGTAAATGCTAGGAAGAGTCAATTCCGAACTGTGCGGATTCAACGAGGATGTGAGTTACAGGTATTTACAGGGTCAGGACCGGCGATGGTCACTCGAGCTTTTGCCTTCATCGCCTCCGAGAGCGTCATCTAATGAAGAGAAAGACCACAAGTTAAATAAAGTCTCCCCACAGTTTTTACAATTAACGCACCCTCGCCTCGGTACTAACAAAATACTATTTATTTCTTACCTGAGATTTTTTGGCATCCTTTTTCGAGTTGTAACAGAATTCTCCGAATGCAACCGCCATTGCAATCACGAGTCCAACTATCAGAATATAAAATATTCCTGCCAAACTTCCCAGTGAAAGTTCGTCGTCTGTTGCCGACGTCTCTTGCTAGAAAAACCAAGAACAAGTTTTGATACAAAAGAATTCGGAAAAAAGTTACAAATTTTCGATAAAAATCAAGGAATAGAAAAACACGACTCTGACATTTAAAATGTATTTCTACCTTGCTACTGATGTCACACTCACTCCGGTCAGCCCACCATTTGGCTTCCATTTTGCTCAATTCTCCGCTCTCTTTGGCTTGAAGGACAAGTAAGTTGATACGATGTCTGATCAAATCGATAAAATAATTAACAATTAATTTTAGTACACAAGTAAATACAAAATATGAGGACATACTTGAGCGGAGAACCAATGGGTGTAGCCACACCGAAACCCTTAGCATCCAAATTATTCCCGACTTTCATGGTATCGCACGGCTTCCTTTGATTTGTGTAGTCATTCTTGGGAGACTCGACCAGGAGGGCGTATTTCCCTAAACCGATAAATTGATTACATTTTATTCTGAAATAATTAACTACCCTAGCCGAGTCGCGGCGCCACTAAATCACACACCTTTTTTCTCTCGGACTCTTCTAATGCCCTCATCATAGGAACGGACGTTGACCCCTTCAGTCGTCGTCATAAAATCCCACATTCGCTTGTACACAGCAATCTCTGACCTCTGAAGTCCAAAATATCACAAATTAATTTAACTTTTGCCCAAAAGTGAAGTAGTTTTGTCTAAATATTACTCGAAAAAACTCCCAAGTCGAGCCTCGAGCCAAAGTCCCATATTGGACTTCTCGCTGGAGAGACAAATCATCTGCAGACTTGATTGGAAGAATCATTCGGTTCACAGTCCTGACGGCCGCAAAATTAGCCGTATATGAGGAAATGAGTATAAGGGTGAAAAACCACCAAACACTACCGACGAGACGTCCGGCGAAGGATCTGGGGAAAGATGTTAATCAAAAGTATTAAGACTTTCGTAGTTTCAACTATAACCACCACAATTTTCAGTTTATGTTTAACCCGAACAGTTTATTAACTGAGGTCAGAACAAAGAAGTTTTGTAATAGCTAGCGCATCCTTCTGGTTGACCTCTGTAGGTCAGCCACAATCAGGTCAAGCGTGTTAACCGACGACAGGGAGAGGGCCAAATAATAAAACAAAATTGCTGACATTTCTGAAGGCCCGCCTCCGATAACGAAGAGTGTGACAAATAATGAAACGAAATGGCCGCCATTTTTATTCCCGCCTTTGATAAACATCGAAAAAGATTGGTAAATAAAACAAAATGGCCGATATTTTTTATACACCGCCTTTGATAACGGACGACACGGAGGTGCCAACAATAAAACAAAATGGCTAAGATTTCTGAACAATTGAAAGAAGGAATACCTGGGTGACCTGTCGGACCCCTGCTGAACTAATGCCGCGAAAGAGAACCATAGAGCATTTGGAATTGAGAATTGAGTCTGAAGCCTTCCCCGAGTCTCCGCCAACCATTCTATCGTGTTGAACCGTGTCACGAGGTAAAGGATCAAACTCACAGTCACATACGCAAAGAGGACGCATAACCAAGTCTCGGACGACAGTGGGCTCATGAATCCAAAGACTCCTTGAGTGTGTTTCTTTGGAATGTAGATCATGATGCTGATTCCGAGGGACATGAATGGTTTGGAAAAATCAATCACTCGCTCCCTCTCTGAAGTGATTGTGAGGGGGGATATTGCCATTTGAGCTTCCTGGTTTCGTTCAAAATAATTAGACCAGGGAGGGAGTATGTTAGGGATCCCCTTGTATCAACGTCGATGACCTGTGACCTTTACACTTCCCTTGTTCAGAAACCTCTTGCCATTTTGCCATTCATTGCTAGGGCTATCATGAGGCCATCAAATAATAGCGACCCCGGCGCAAATTCAAATGAATGTACTATAGGTGTCGAAATGAGGCCGCGTCGGCGCAAGTAAAAATAGAAAAAGTAGAAACGTGGCTTCAAAATTCTGAGCTCGTCAGTAAAAAATATGGCCGCCATTTTGTCGAAACGATGTTTAAAAAATTAAAAATTAATATGTGGTAATTTGATGAAAATAGACGGTGCGGAACGTAAGTGTGCGTCTGTGCGTGCAGTGAGTGATGCTCTGACGGCAGAAACGTACCGTGGGTTGATGGGGGTCCCTTGACGAAAGACACTTGCGATGGAGAACCATAGAGTATTTCTAAATGAATAAAGGTGGGAATTCTCTGGATTTCGTTGAACAATTAGAAGGACTGTGCCGACGATGAGAAGAGCTGCAAGGGTGGCTGTCCAAACCGCCCCTTGCATTGGTTTCACAAATGAGAAAGCTCCAGGCATCTCCATCTGTGGTTTCTTCACCATTATACTGATCCCAAGCTCCATGAAAGGCATCGAAAAGTCTATCACCGTCTGACGTGAGGCTGTGATTGTGAGGGGAGCGACGGCCATATCTACGTCCTACAGGTTCAAGTAGAGATATACCGAATAGTTACAGAAAAATTCAGGAATCTATTACAGGTATTTGGAATTTTTGGAAACCATAAACCGAATACGACATTTTACAATATCAAATATTATCGAACACAAAACACAATTGAATGCTAGACATTCGGTAACAGAAATTTCATGTACACAATATAGTCGAGGTCATGAACAATTTCGACCACAATTCGGTCGCTATAAATAAATGGCGATATTATTATTCGCAGAAATTTCCGAGCAAGGCATGTACGGATACGATACAACATACATTTGCTGGGCTGGTAAACGAAATTTTCTTTTCCGATTCCGATTCCGATTATTTATTCGATTATTTTAGAATTTCGATTCCGATTTTCGATTCCAATTATTTCAGAATTTCGATTCCGATTTCAGAATTTCGATTCCAATTTTCAATTCCGATTCCGATTATTTTAGAATTTCGATTCCGATTATTTTAGATTTCGATTCTAATTCCGATTCCGATTATCATAAATATTTCGATTATTTTTCGATTACGATTCCGATTCCGATTACCAGCCCTGCATATTTGGTAAATAATATTACGAGACGAACATCTTATGTTACGATACAATATTGCGAACTATGAACATACGGTTACGGATAGTAAAAAACCGTATTCGGTCGCGGATATTGTCGAATCGGCCAATACGGATATTGCCGAATACGTTATAAAGGTTACTATTTGGTACATCTCTAGTTTACATAAATCATAATGGTGACAAAATATAACTATTATTTCTTAATTAATTGTCTTTATTATATTGTTAGTCAACAGCAACTCGCTGACACGCACTCAGGCTTAGGCTTTGAAAGAAAAATGTAGGACCGAGCAGAAATGCAATAAAGGGATGCGCAAGTCGGGTTCGGGAAATATAGAGGGTTAGTACGTACAACCTAAATCTGGCATAAATGGTAAGTATGAGGCTTTCTGGTCAAGGGTCAAAGGTCAATCAATCATGAATAGTGCAAAGGACCAAGTCAGTCAATGTAATTGATACAAGGGATCTCTCCATTCTCCTCTAGACTATTCACATTACATTATTATTTAGTATTTGGATAATGACTATATGTTCACTACATTCTACTTTCACTACGGAACGGAAGCAGCAAGGCAATTCTTTTAACACAGCTCAAACTCAGACTAAAAACAAAAGTGATTGTCTTACGTTCCGTATCAATTCCCCAACCATTCCATCCCAGCCACCAGGGGAGGCCGGATTCTCTGCTCCGTACGACCCATCTTTCACCAATTGAATTTTGTCTGAAAAATTAAATTATTATGTACCGGGTGTCCCAGAAGCCATCCCTACCTTGCAAAAGTTGATGATGCTATTTCTGTTAAAACCGCAGTCTGATTTTTACTTAATACATTCTCATATTCTCAGAAAAATTATATGTAGAAATTTCCGGTCCTATGGTATTGATCAATCAGGGTTGCCGAAAACTTCTGGGACACCCGGTATTAAAAATCAAAAATTTAGTGGTACGATGTATTTTTTATTGTATTTCTCTGTTCACGGGCTCAACGTCATTGTGTCAGAAAATAGTGGGATATACATTTTATAGATAATTTTGTACGTATGCGAGATGTGCATTTGTAGATAATGTGCGAACAATCTCTTATGAAAACCTCAAAGTATTAAGAACCCCATGGAATAGTCGAAGTTAATCTGTAGTTTTGGGACACTTGCTACGAACCACCCATTTTTGTCAACATTTTTTAAATTGAAACGCACATTGAATGCCGAGTTTTTCGGATATTTTATCGGCAAGGTCCTTGCAGAATCCTTCGTAACGATCATTTCCCTGTGGTTCCGCTTCTCCTTTCTCGATTTTCCGGAACATCAAGTATGGCTCTTCCTATTTATCAAAACAATATGGATAATTACTAATCGAATAAAATTTGTAATAATTTAATTAATATTTAATTAAAATTAATTTAACTCAACTCACCATGATGGTTGTGACAACATAAGTCATGTTTGGAGTGATCATCGGCCTGAAAGGTCCATAACGAGATTTTGTAGCTTCGCTCGTAAATCCGACACCTTGTTGCCATTCACCAATCTGGAAAATTAAATTGACACATTATTGTGTTTGTGTGTCGTAAACCCAGGTTAGGAGTACTAATACTGCTGGACCACTTAAAGAATGACGGTAATCGCCGACAGGGTCACATTAGTCCAGGACCGATATAGTACTCAGGGCCTACGACATATGTACCAACCTTTTTCATGGAACTAGCCATTGTCATCTCCATAACATCGACAGAGTAACCTTCCCGAGTCCCATTCGGTGAAAACCGAATTGTTCCGGTTAAACCTTCTATGTCAACCTACAAATTGTCAAGGCTTAGAAAATTTAACCACACCCCCCGCAATGACATCATAGAATTCGACCTTACCTTCCTTAGCTCCCGCGCAATCAGGTTTCCATGTTCAAATTGTCGAACTGAAATTTGATTCGTGTCCATCGCATCCTGATTCGCGGCGCATGTGAAGATCCTGGAACTATTGCGACGAAGTGAGGTCAAATCAACGTTCAGGATTTGACTGAATGTTTCCTTCAAAATGGACACTCCGTCGTACATGAATGCTGCCGTTGCCTAAAGTAAAATGTGGGTTTAGGTTTACACTTACTTCGTAAAATTAATTAATATTCGTAACCACACAGATTCTTACCGAAATAAAATTAGTCCCCGCTCCCGGGAATGTCATCGGATCAAGAGATGACCATTTCTTCATAAACTCGCGGACCAAAGGTCTCTCTGGGTCAACCATTCGGAATGCAGTTAGATTCACTGCCCCGAACTCAACTACCCCAGGGTCCCAGTAGTCATCGAATGCCTGTTCAATATTTTTAAGACATGGAGATTGAAAATGATACATGTATAAAACATAAAATGTCTAATGTTTACGAGTCCTGCGATGATGTAATGATAAGTCCTACGCCCCATGTGAATGTCCCGCACGTGACTTATAATGATATCTTTGGCCAAGGCTGTCGGACAGTCCAGGACCACGTATTTGTTCGTCCATCTGTAAAAATTGAAATAATATGGGATAAATAAATATATAACTAATATGTTTATAAAAAATTCTATACCTGCTAGACAGCTCGATATTCCGTAGAATCGATAGAGCATCTTTAGCGCTCGTAATTTTTCGCACAATTGTGACCCGGAGTGAGTCATTCTTGTACTCCATTCCTTGGAAAATGGACTGGAGGCGGAGGAGCCCTAATTATATGAACTAACTGTCAAATTATTCTCATAATTGAATATGTTTGACCCTTGACCTTCTCACCTTCATGAGTATTGTAGAGATAAATGACTTTCTTCCAACCATAGAACGTGATAGTGTCCATAATGGCCCGGTGAAGGTCCGGGGGTTGAACGCGGGTCGCAAAATCCAGCACCGGTTTTTCCATCTAGTGGGGGAAGTTTAATAATAATTGAGGGTTTCAAGTTTTCATAAAACGATGGTTCATAAGGTTTTAGGCGCATGCCTATTCCAATTGTCCCAAGAAAATTGAGATATACATTTTGTATTGAATCTTACCGTCACAGGATACCATGGAGTGACGAAGGGCATTTGGAAGGTGTTTGCGTAGGAATGAAATGTTTGGAATGAGTCTGCGCTCATAGCCCCGACCATTGCGAACACCCCGCGTGCAAATTGATTGCAAACTGGAATAACAATAATTTTCTTATGATCCTATAATTTTCAATGTTTTTTTTTGTTTAAAAATTTTAAAAATGTGTACTAACTTATGCGAGAGAGTTTGAAAGCATCTGCTGTGTTAATGATATCCACATAGGCCAAAAGTTCATCCCGCTTATCAATGGTATTGTGATGCATGAGTGCATATTTGAACGCCGTTTGAACTTCCGTCGTCCCTTGCTCGAAAATTGCCCCTAAGAATTAATTGACAATATTGACAAAAGTTTATAAAATTAATTTGAATTAAATATTCACCCAATGGAATCTTCTCTCCATTTGTTAGAAAGACGACCGTCGCGATGAAACATGGGATTATAACACAACATGAGGTCAGTTTCAACATGTTTTGACCTCACTGACCTTTGCAGTCACACCTGAGCTACATTTATCAAATGTAATAATTTCGCATTATGTCACGTAATAGACCTGCTTTGGTGAGAAGACTACCCAATATTGACTGTGGACTGGAATTCCGAATTCTGATAATTCGGATTCTGGGAAAGTGATCTCTAGGCGGAACTCATCTTCAGTTCATTCTAGCGCAGCGTGCATGCGTCTCGTATTTTCACCGAAGCGTCGGATCGATCGTCAGCTTTCATCTTACAAGGTACACGTTCGGGGTGTCAATTTATTTCTCATAAGGACAATTATTCCCAAATTTAATCTGTTTGGATCATCACGATTTTTTTTTAATTTACAGGGGGCACCAGAAGAAACAATTTCTCTTATTTATTGAAGTCCACTATATATAATTGGATCAAAGTACATTCTAGAGAGCATTTACACCTCGGAACCCTCCCTTTTGACTGCCAGAAAAGATACAAACTACAATTTCATCGTGTTTACCAACTGAGTACATACGTTGACTGAAATGTTTGCATGCAAATGTTAGGAATATTGATCCGAAATCCCTACCCAGTCTATGTATGTTAATATAACTTTAAAATGATGACGGTAATGGGTCCTAGTACTGGATAATTTAATTATCACTTTGGATCCCACCACGCCCATGTCAACCACGGACATAATAATTTCCATTCTATAATTGTTCAAGTCACGAAAGGTGTAACAGCAGTGTGCACACATACTGGTATTATTATGAACATTTTTACTATACAGGGTAAGACATAATGATTCACCCCTCACACTTTTCCAACGCGAGTGGACGTCGGAAGAATATCAATTTGACGCAATACACAAGGAATAAGGTGGATGAAAGTAAATAACAATTTACGACACTTGCCATTTTATGGCAGATCACGAGTTTGTAAACAGTCTCCGAAAGTGTATTCCTTTCAGTCACACCTAAAAATTTCTTCATGGAACTCGATGATGAGAGATCAGAGCAGATCAGAAGCCTGTGCAAAAAGAAAATGTAAATATAAGGTTACGCCATAATTTCGTGGTTTGAGAAATAAATACGATTTAAATTTAATTTTACAGTTTGTAATTCAATATTTTTCGTGATACTGACATAGGTATGCATTATACATCTTACGTCGTCAAAGCCGGCTATAGCATTAATGTCATTTGTCTCAGAGTAATGCCTGAATTCTGTAAACGTACAACTCTTTACACAAAAAGCTAAGTTCATATTATAACACCAGTGTTCTTTTTTGTGACACACACTGAGTGAGTACATACCATTCCATATTTCAAATCGCATCAAAGTTCAGTGGTAAGAATTTCAAAATTGTCCAAAAATAAACATGGAGTTCACCTTGTTAGTACGATACGAAAATGGATTGACTGCAATCAGGTACAACGTCAACTGAATAATTCATTTTACATTTAGAAAAGTTGTTTATTTAAACAGGTTATTAAGTGCTGTTATGAGCCCTAGTTTCTGTTTTTGCACAGTAATTTTATTATATTTCTAACCTGGTCTAATCTAATCTATGGTCAAATATCAGCACGCGTGGGCGTGGGACGATTTAACTCAACGGAGGAGGTATCCCTAAGATCGTCTTCAGAACATTGCAATCCAAGGAATCGTACCCTTGATATAGCAAAATGATCGGCTGTCTGGATTGTTTTTAGTCGACCAAATGGAAGTGCTTTCATGGTTTTACTAGAATGTATATCTCACATTGCCAGAATGATTTTTTGAACATTCGAATCTGATGTCGTCGCATTATCAAGTCCCTTCATTCGGTTCTTGAGTCTTGACATAAGATTTACAAGTCAATTGAAGACTTTTCTTTTCTTGCAGATAAAATTCTCGATAGGTAGAACTGTCAAATGATCAGGTCCCGGGGTTTTAAATAATAAATATTAGTACTCATGGTGTACGGGAACCTCCACTTTTACTTTCCACCCCAACCTGCACTACCAAAGAGTTATCAAAATTTCCCGTCAATTCTGAAAATATATCATTTTCAGTGCGAATGGCCTTCACGGGCTTTCATGATATATGGTCATAATTTCGCTATGAACAGACGTGTTTCAATTGACTCGTAAACAGGGATCCTACACAAATATGTTATGAGGCTCAGATACTAAACTAATTTTAATTTTAACCTTAACTTTTTTAACTTCATGAAAAGTACTCTCCGATCATATTTATGCTTGAAATAAGCGACTCGAAGGTTAAGCTGAATAATGGCATAAAATCCATTGTATCCGGAGGATATAATAGAGAATGTAATTAATCACGCACCTTGTAATTAATTTTTTTAATTACTTCTGGTGAACCGAAATATCTGAAATCATGCACAATTGCAGACAAACTCGAGCGTGAATCCCTTCTTACCTTAATGAGATTTTGCGTCACTTTGGTTTCAGTGTGTCAATGCCCCAATACTACTTGAGTATGTAATCCAAAATGCACACGTCCGCAAATCTCGGAAAATTTCTGTTGAAATTTTGGCATAAAAAGAAATATCGATGAAGAGGAAGAGGTCCGTCGAATTCAGTTTCAAACACTAGAAATGTCGTTTGGTAATATAATACATAACGTTGTTAACCTCTTGGAGAGCAAAATTAAGAATGTCGTCGTATCGATCATTCTCTTCGCTAATCGTTAAATGTCAAATTTAAAAGGAAAACAAGTCCAAGTTCATTTGGAACACACTTTATTACCCCTAACATTGTTATATACCTTACAATATGAACTATTACAATACTGTGCACATCACTATTAATAATGGTGTAGGAAAGTCGCGTACCACGAGCGAGGATGCCCAATAGTGCACAGACAGAAGGACAATGGGTCACCCATTGTCCTTCTGTCTGTGTCACCGCACCCATTATGGGTGTGGTGAGGAGTATTGCGTTCGTCAAAATGAGGTGAGTTTTATACCTGAATATCAGGGTTGGGGGATTTTCCCTCGTAGAAATAGCCGATAAGCCATTAATTGACAAATAGTGTGTGATGTCTGAATTCCGTCATCGCACAACTGCAGACGAGGTTAGATATCATACTCGGAGTATAGCCCCCAGTGTTTTCTACTGAATCCGATAGATTCACCTCGTACATCACCAGACCATCCATCAATCAACCTTATCTAAATTTCTATTACAAGTAAATAAGAAAAGATATTCCAAATTACGTGCACGGCTTCCAATTTTTTAGTGTAAGCTGTCTGAATAAATATTCCTATTATTATTCGGCTTACATGGTCAAACAAAAGACAAACACCCAACCTCTTTTTGAAGAGATTGGGTTGTGTTCCAATTTGTCGGAGTGAAATTATTCCATGTGGTTGGAAGAATCTTACTGCGGGAAGAACCAATTTCTCTTTCGTAGTACACAAAATCTGTACCTTATTTTACACTTGTCTGTTTGTTTCTCATTGGTTGCAGAGGTGGATATAAATATTTGAAATTGAAAATTATTTCGTGAAACGAATCATGAATTCGTTTTGCCCATTGTGTAGATACTAAGTAGCAGATCGAGTTTGTCGGATCGAAATACCATAACTGTGATTACATAGGCGTGAAATAATTGTATTGTATGATTATGTCTTATGACTTTGACACGGAAATAAACCTTATTCTATTATA
>JAQFYE010004849.1:0-12756 GCA_034694305.1 Protaphorura glebata
AACATCAGAATCAATTGTTATTGGCGCTCTCCAAAATAGTCTGACCTAAATTATCCACTAATACGTGATTGTCATTTATTGTCAGGGCAAATTGGTATACCGCACATATGGCACATGTGGCGATTTCATAAAATGAGATTTCCAGTGAAATTTTTCTCGCTCGATTTCTTGGGAATAATTCCAAAAGCTGTGTGCGGTCGAGCAACTGGTCGATTCAAGTGTTTGTGTGTTTATTTTAATCAATTCAAGTACTGATAACTTGTAAGAGGTCTGACTGCGTGTCTCGTGAGTAAGTATAAATACCCTTCATAGTCTCCAGCAACTGTCAAATCCTAGTTGGCTGCAAAGTATTCCCGATATCCCAATCGAAAATGAACTTCATTCCAATAATATTTTTTTTCGCAATTGCTAGTGCGTCTTTCGCAGCAGGTAAGTATTATTTAAGAAATACGGTACACTGGTTACTCTAACAAGGGAATGCTATCACCTGACCGCAATGTCCTTGACTTACATTATTTTCTCGGTATTTTTTCCGCCAGCAGCTACTGACTTTGCTCCCTCCCCAGCCAATAAGTATGCGGTGCTAAAATTAAAATTAAACCGAACGAATAGTTTTAATTTTAACACGAGAATTTCGACAAACCATTTAGGTCATGCCAGGGCTCCCGAAAAAAATATGGCTATATAAGTATACATATATGACTGACCACTAATTAAATATCCGTTCCGCAGCCGGCTCGATTTCCGGTCCTGATGCACTGACTAGTACAACTTGTGGAGGAGTACTTGACGGATTAGCTGGTGCCATTAACTACAAAGTTGGTCAACCTTACAATCACAGCTATCGTGGAGAAAACTGCATTTGGACGATACGTACTGATCTGAAAGAAACGATACAACTTGAACTCATTGAAGATGGATTTTATAACATTTATAATCCAATTATACAAGTGACAGAGTTGAGTCCAAGAACCAGATTCCAACCCAACCTAACACTAACGATAAAAAAGGGAGACAGAAAAGTCTATTATGTTCGCGGTCCACTAATTTACGTGCAATTCGTAACTCGCCCAGATCTTTCGGAACCCGGCACTGGGTTTTCTCTATTATTTAGAGGAACTGGGAACAATATACCTGGACCGTACGCGAATACTAATGAAACGTACAATTTTCGTATCGAACATGGTGATGAACCCCAGGGCATTATACGATATCCGGATAACACACCTGGCTCAGTCCTTCCACGTCACGAAATCTATTCAATTACTTTTCACCCGGACAAACTCATATCGTTTAAACATATCGCATTAACTATTTTGGCTCCTATTTTCATGGGTCTTAATTCCAATCAAAATGGATACTTTTACGCCTGTGGTTATGGCGGTCCTCTACTTGCTATTCACGAGCAATCCTATTGGGGTGGACCGAGTGTACTGCAAAAGACTTGCCGCACTGAGAATATCTACAATTCCACGGTAGTCTCTCCGTTTCCAATTGTGTTGACGTTTTACACGGATCATAGTTACAACAAACCAGGGTTTGAATTTCAATGGGAAAATATTGTAAGATAATTTTGAACTCAATTGTCAAATTTGGAAGAAAGGAAACAATAAAGATACATTTGGCGGACTGAGTTGTGTTAACTTATTAAATTATCCGCAAAGTCCTAAAATGTCATTTTCACTCCATTACGACACGAAAGGTTAACTGTGTGGGGTGTAACTGACGTGAGTCGTGTATGTAATGTACCACACATTTAGCTCTACAAGTCTGACGCCCTGGCGTCTGCTTTAACAATGGGCACCCGTGAAGTGTTCTCAGAGCTTTTGTAGTTCTGACATGTATTGGGTTTTTGACCTTGACTTATATTGACAATAAAAACTACTCTGAAGGCGCATCACGAGTCTACCATGTGAGTGACCTTCACTTTTTCTTATTACTTGAGGTAACACACTTACCTGATTGGCAGGTCAAATAAATAAGTTCTTTCTTTCAAAGTCCCAACCGCGATTCTAAAATAAGTCTCAAATATTAATTCCTAAGACGTAGGGAACGATGAATCTTTCAACATTTGTGTTTTTAGTGTTACAAAATTATTTGCATTGTATTTTGCCAGTGCGTGAACAACTTTAAGACAAAATTAACGTTCATTGTGTTGAGCACATCCGCCATTGTGAATTAATTGTCAGTGAAATTAATTGTTCGACAATTATTACAAGGATGTCTGTCTTAATCAGTGCTGATGAGGAAATCATATCCGCCGATGCGATTGCCCCTCCGGCTCACTACGTCATTTCGGGTATGGACGAGTTACTGGCATTGAAGTACAAAATCGTTTTCGATGTCGCGATGCGGAATAATCTCGGATTGAATTTTCTTACTTGTCAACCTTTTATCGTATTGTCAAATCGAGTCAACCTTTTATCTGCATAAATGGATTTACACTAGACTTGGTTCCTGTGTCCATGGGAATTTACTCATTACCTCGCGTCTTCACCGAATCATTGATTGCAGATGCTGTCCGACAGAGGAAATTTACAGTACATTAGGCAGTTCATTGTGTCGCGGATTAAGGTTCGAACCGAAAAGTTGACATTCTAGTGTTTGACCCAGTTGCGTTGGACGGCTAGTTAGTTAGTTAATTTAGTTAGTTAATTTCTTTTATTACGGTCAAGAATTTCAGGTTTCCCTGTTGTCAACATTCGGACCCTGCTCCGATATTTGAGGCTGACAAAAACCAACCGGTGAACGTTCATATGGAAAAAAAGAATATTTATATCTCTTGCATTCCCTTCCTTCTTCGTCGTTATTAATTGATAAGTTTGGAAGTGATTGGGTTGCTTGTTGGTGCTCGGCGCACAATTCCAATGTTTCTTGACAATTTTCGACGTAAATTTGGTTTGTCTTTGCAAGTTTCGGAGGATGTGGCGCTTCTTGCATTGAAAGGGTCTTCTCAAATTCTACATCATCCCTACAGTGCAGTGCTTCGTAATTTAATCTTCACATTTTGATTTTTGAATACTAGTATTTCAAAACATTTCTTTTTTGATTATCTTAATCCTGTGACTAAATTTATGACTGCGAATGATTGTAATTCAAAATTTAATAGTATACTGAGTTGTAAGGCTACCACTATTGTTGTGGCAGTGATTTTCATGTACAGAGCTGTACAGAGCTGTTAAAGACAGATGTATCAAGTTAAGAAAGCTTTTCGCTAAAGTTATTTCAAAAATGATCCAAAACATGGGAAATAGTTTACATCGGATTGGTCGTGGTATAGTTAATACAGTTAACCTTAACTAAGTTCAATTGTCTACAATCAAATTGTTTTTTAGTCCATTACGCTCTAAGGCTTGGTTGGAAATAGAAAATAAAAAAATTGTTGACTTAGGAAGCTCTATAATTGTAATGAACGAATCATCTGCAAGCTATCATAGAAGCGGCAATATTTACAAAATATAAAACTCTTCAATTTGCCTTTGTGATCTCATGCATAGTCTTTATGATTTGATATATTTGATTTCGGTATAATGTATGATGGCTGTATACTGCAAACTTTGCAAGGAAGGGCAAACTAGGGCAAGGAAGATCAACCTTGGCTAACACAGATAACAGGCCGTTTATTTACAATCTTTTCAATTTGCTGGTACATGACGGAACCAGAAGATAAATTCATCCGAAACCTTAACAATCGTGAACATGGCACAACTGAAATGACAAATCTCGTATCTCCTGTGAGGCTTTCTTGTGAAACTCGTTCAAACGGGTCTTTTGTGTCTAGTGTGTAAATGTGAATGTATGATTCATCAATTTTGACGTACAGTAATAACGAAAACATATTTCATCGACTGCCCTCAAGACAATTAGTTGATGACATGCATGCTTAGTGCGAGCCGTGGTCGAGACTGGTTAAATTCGTTAAGTCGTACAGAAAATAAGATCAAACAATATTTCATAAATCTCGACTTAAGTACCAAAGTCCTTATCGCCAGAAATCCAGCCCAGACCAATTATCACTATCCGAATACGTGCATTCAAACATTTTTACCACTGCCCGTCAGTCGAGCTTTCTTCATGTGGTATGTGCATAGAGTTCTACAGCGGACAGTGAATTTCAGAAGACCTATGTGTATAAATAGAAAAGCACTTCAAAGTCATTTCAGTATCGACATTTTTCAGGAACGTGAATGCCAAGACGATATTCAATATTCTAGTAGCAACTGTCCAGCGAGCGAATGCATGAGGTACACGAAAAGTCAGACAAAATATATACACTGCTAAATTATTCAAATCCATTCGTATAAATAAACCTGAGTCGCTGATATTTTGTTGAAATCCCGCCTTAACTAATGGATTGTATATACACGATGTCCACATTTATCTAGACTGCCAATGGCCAT
Source organism: Protaphorura glebata (assembly GCA_034694305.1). Lineage (NCBI taxonomy): Eukaryota > Metazoa > Arthropoda > Collembola > Poduromorpha > Onychiuridae > Protaphorura > Protaphorura glebata. The sequence goes on from JAQFYE010004849.1 coordinate 4,401, forward strand.
TATTGACGATTTCAAAAGAGTATTTTTTGTACCTCAAGGTTTTCAGAATCCTGAAATACGATTCATAAGACACTAAAAGACTTTTCATGAGATGCAACACTATTGGATACCATGTTCAAACCAGAAGCTGTACTGGAAATGATTTGAGGACTGCGAAAATCTACAAATCGATGTGTCAATATTTGTTTTCTGGATGGTACGTAGCAGTTTGAATTGGTTAGCCAGTTCAGGAGATTCTAGACTTTCATTTCGCTTTGCTATCCTACCTGTCTATCTGCGTGATGCTAGCATACAAATCCACCTCGAAGTCTTAAATGCTGTTGTTGCTGTGATGTTTCACAACAAAACTATAAAATTCTAGTTCCGAACTGCTCATGTCGACATTAAATATTGATACGGTATGAAAGCCACATATCTCTGCATCTCGACAGAATTGAAATAAATGTCTGCGACGTGGACCAAACCGTTCGAGTACATTTGAATAATATAGCTGCAATATTCTAAACACTTCTTGCGTATATTGTCTCAGTACATACTTGTTCGCTAATTCGGATGGAATCGGTCAAAATACCGTCTGCAATCTGTACGTACTAAATGTGAATACAGCTCAGAAATACCAGCTTTACTGTGGGTGAAATTAACTTTATACAGATAAGAAAGAGGTGCGAGATTATCTTGTTCAACAATAATACACACATGGGCATATAATGTGGTTACAATTGCTGACAATTCTGATTTGGATTATTAGAGTGAACTGTTTAGACCTCCAACTTTCCCATTACAGTAAATGTGTGTTTCACTTAATCCGATTTAAGGATAATGATGAGTTATATCACAAAATACTGGTTTCCAATCAAGTCGCCGCATCTTGCATCACTTACGACTTAAAAATCTACGCCAGTGTTCCAAAGAATGATACTTCAATCATCTGGCACAAAAAAATTTGCAGTTTGCTCATTTATGTGAATTTGAATTTGCCTCAACGTATCGGAAATAGTCCGTCTGAAAATCCAATAATGACGGAAAAGACAACGGTTTTATTTTTGACATACAATTTGTGGAATGATTCCGGCACAACTTGGATGTATAGTCTATACAACGCTAAGTTCTTCCACGTTCTTGTATCTACACCTGGGACACTGATTGAAAAGGGATTTGTATGTGTTTACTGTCGACCAATTGGCAAATTGTATTACAAGACTACACATAAATTTGGATCTACAGACTTGCTGGAAGACTGGAATGAGAGTAATAAACAATTGAATTTATTTCGTGTAGAACTAAAATTGGGTAAAAATTCCACGGATGAAATAGTGGACAAAGTGATTGAACTTAAGTGTATTGAAGACGAGAATACGAGAGCCTGCAATAATTCACCCCAAATTAAACTTGCAATCCAACTTATCAAAGCTTTTAATTTCACGGTGGGATATCACCAAACAGTGCCTGCTACTAGCGTAATACTTCAAGAGTTGCATGATCCCTACTTCGACGATCGTTCCTCGTTGGGCATTGCAAAACTTTTGAGCATTCTGAAGTCAATCTTTCAATATTTCTGTTCTGGGTGGTTTAACATTATTTGTATTTTATTTCGTCAGTGCGTGAACAATTTTAAGTCAAAATTAACGTTCATTGTGTTGATCACCTCCGATCATATGAGACGACCTTATGAGGGATTCATATCCGCTAACGTGATCGCCGCTCCGGCTCACTACGTCATTTCTGACATGGACGAGTTATTGGCATTGAGGTACAAAATCATCGTTGAAATGGTGGCGATGAATGAATATCCCAAAACCGGTCTAATACCGAAGGTCAATGATCGACTTTGTTATGAACATAGCAGACCTGACATGTCAATAGTGGTAATTGAGTCAAGCTTTTATGTCTGTGTAAACGGAAAAACATTAGATTCAAACTTTTATGTCAGTGTAAACGGAAAAACATTAGATTCAAACAAATGCGACTATGAAAAATACAAATCAAGCAGTGGCGACTTCGCTAACTATTTGGCAACAATGAAATTGGCTGATCGGGTCAAATCATCGATGCAGAAATTTTATCCTCCATACAACAGAGCTGTAATTGACCAGCCTTCGATAGCTCTATGGGACTTTATGAATTCTCAACAGTTTTTACAACCCTGAACGATTGAGTGTTTTTCTTTATCGATGCTACTCGCCTGAGGTCGTAAATCTCAGGGGTCTCGTAGAAAAGTTCACTAACTAATCCAGAGCCAAGTCACCGAACACAATTTCCCGAAAGTCGACAGCTTGGGCACAAGAACTATCCGTCCGAATTGAACCTCCGACTAAGACTACCGATGACGACTACTAACTCTCCAAATGCCTATGCCTGCAGGTCAGATGCTAGGATGGTAGACAACGCCTATCGATTATCCGGCTTAATCCAAACTTCAGAATAATCCTCGCCAAATGACTCTTCGTCTGCAAAACTCACACAGACAAATGTAAAAATTGATGTATCGTTTTATTAACCACGAACTTACAACTATTAACAAATGTAGATGTGTCTTGATATTTTCTATGTTTTTATAAACTTGAATCACTGAGTTACGTGTACTTAACTGTATCTCAATACTCAAAACACAAATTGCAATGCAAATTTAAATACAAATTTAAATACAAATTGTAGTAGATTTGTAATTTGTAAAACTCAAGATTTGTAATTTGTAAACTCAACTCAAGATTTGTAATTTGTAAAACCCAATCAAACTTTGAATCTTTTCAACAACGAGAGCTAAAATAGAAAACGTCTGTTCTCCTTCAACTTTTCTTGAAGACTGAAAACTTAATACTAGATCCTCTCTTAACTACTGTTCCACTTATACTCTATAACAGCCTTTTAAATTCTAACCACTTACAATACACCATTTTACGTATTGTACAAATCATTGCAAAAAGCTTTGTAAACAAACTGTGTTCCTGTAAACCCAAAATTGTACAATAAATTGTAAATAAATTTGTAAATAAAATTGTAAAGGTTAGATCACCTCTCCGTCCGACTTAGCAAACTGTACAATAAATTGTAAATAAATTTGTAATATTTCCCTGTGTCACTCGATGGCTTTTCTCTCAAATCTTTATTGCTCGACACCATTCTTGTTCACATTCACTTTTGTGCCCATAGATGGCGCACGACGGTCATCAGGTTTCTCACGGGTTTCACCACTCACATTAACCTTTTTTTGGTGTGTGTTTTGACGTGTGTAGAACCCACCATAGCCACCCGTGCAGAAAAATAAAAAAATTAACATTAACCTTGTCGCTGGACAACATTTTGACTTATCTTATTTGCATGTGGGGTTCACTTCGCATATTCCATACTGATTGGTTGTCCATACATGGCTGGCCCAACCTCCTTGACAGGGCTGGTTATCGGAATCGGAATGAGAAGCGTAATAGAAAAATAATCGAAATCTTTATGATAATTGGAATCAGAATTATAATCGGAATCGAAAATCGGAATCAAAATTCTAAAATAATCGAAAACGGAGTCGGAATCAAAAATCGGAATTGTAAAATTATCGGAATTGGAATCGAAAAACGGAATCGGAATTGTAAAACAATCGGAATTGGAATCTAAAGTTGGAATCGGCATTGTAGAATAATCGGAATCGGAATTGAAATTGTAAAATAATCAGAATCAAAATTGTTAAAATAACAATCAGAATCGGAATTGTAAAATAATCAGAATCGGAATCGAAAATCGAAGATACAGCGTGTCTTCTTTTTTATTTGGCCACCTGTCAATGGTTCTCATTTCTTAACCATGCGCGCTAAGAACTTGAAATTTGGAACATATACAGCCCTTCAATTGCTCTTGATGCAAAAAAAATAAATTTTAAGAAAAATTGAAAATGCTAAAGAAATGAGATGATGAAGTGGATTGCAGGATTTAAACGCCTACCTAAACGATTAAAGTTTCCAAACGCCATCGAGTCTAGACGTCAGTCTGCACATGAGCTTGACATGACTGTTATAGAAAACCGAATCTGATGAAATGCATGGAACTGATCTCAAGGCTCTTGGAATGGATCTCTGCCTTTGACCTCAATTCTTCTGCACAGGGAGTGGATTCCCAGGATGCGCGCGACGAATCTGCGTCATGGGGATAAATAACTTTGGAGATCTCTCCCGGATATAATTTTTGAACTTTTCTCTCCAAACTTGGCTCCATCACGTGCTCAGTTGAGTGTTCCGAGTTAATTTTCACATTTTGGGTCAACTTGATGAGCGGGATGACTCCGGGACCCGTCCTAGCACCGACAACCATGAAGCGTTTCCAGAACTTCACTTTTTGCTTGTTTTTTACGGGGCGTCGATGAGGATTTTGCTACACACAGCGCGGGAGATGGGAGGCCGATATTTTTGTGATTTTGACGAAATTCAACTGAGTATAATATGTTAGCCACTGTGCTGCGTGATACCGTAATTCCATCCTTTCTCATCTCCTTGACACTGCTTTTCTTGAGCAACCATCCTTATGGAAACTTTCCAAAACCTGAAACCCACGAATCCACTCATGAAGAGTAATTCAAGGGCTGTCCAAATTTCAAGTTTCTAACGTGTATGGTTAAGAAATGAGAACAATTGATAGGTGGCCAAATAAAAAAGACACCCTGTAGAATTAGGCAGGCCGCAAAACAAATACCCCCGAATGTATCATTTTCCCATATTATACATGCATTTTATTAAGATTTAATCCGCAAATATTTTTCTAACAATTTGGAACCCTCAACACTAGCTCAGAATTTATAGAATTTACGCGGACTGAAATGAGAAAAGATAAAGTCGTTGTTCTACACGTAGGGATTAGTGAGGCCCACACTCAAATCAAAAGTTGTGTACCTTAACAGTTAGGGCCTGGACAGTAAGGATGATCTGGCTTTCATGGAATTTGTCATCCTGTTGAATAAGATATTCGTACAAGCGATAATCATCTGAATCTTTGCTTGAATTTTTCAAGATCAGCTTGGCTTCGTCACAAATCAATACAATTTCTCTGAATATTTTCAACAATATAATATTTGGATTATCTTCACTGCCAATTCTGTCTTGCGTTTGTGCCATGACACAAAAGTATATCGCATGTGCCAAGTAAAACAGAACACGCCCTGTATTAAAATGCAACATTATTTAAAGAATTATAATACAGGGTGACGCATACCCTATGACCCCCCACATCGGCAGCCCAATCTGGCGGGGCCGGACAAAAAGTGAGATATGCATTTTGTAGAGAATCCTATTGCGGATCTAGGGAGCCATTCCGATTGAAAATCCGTTGCGTGTAGCGGCGGTGACGAGCGTTTAAGTAAAATACGGCATGAAAAGCCCCATATAGTAGGCCTTCTGCGTCAAAAACATGCCAAAAATAATTTTTTTCAAAAAATCCGTCAATACCACTTATTTTAGAATAATTTTTTGCAATTTTTAAAAAAATTGTTGGACCGGGTTGGAGAAAGTCGACTTTTCGCTGCCAGGGCATTTGGAAGGAAAATTCTGATTATTTTCACCAAAATGATCTGGCAGCGAAAAATCGACTTTCTCCAAACCGCTCCAACAAATTTTTAAAAATCGCAAAGAGACATTGCAAAAAGGTGGCATTGACGGATATTTCTAAAAAATTATTTTGGGTATTTTTTTGTAGCAGGAAACCTATTTTTTGGGATTTCTTAATGCAGTTCTTTACTTAAACGCTCCTCAGCGCCGCTACTCGCAACGAAATGGCTCCCTTGATCCCCAATAAGATTCTCTACAAAATGCATATCTCACTTTTTGTCCGGCTCCCCCAGATTGCGGATGGGGGGGGCAAAGGTTATGCGTGACCCTGTATGTACAAAAACTGGACAATTTTACCTCTATGTCTGTGTAGTCCTGGAGTAAATTTGTTCGCCATCTCGTGGCACTTTGAAGCATTTCTTTCATTGTCATGGCCAAACAATAATTTGTGCTGAATCCGAGGGGCGAATTATTTATTGCCATTTGCCAACATAATTGGATGGAGTATGTCGAATCGAAGTCTCATCAGGTAAAATGATTTTCATGAACTGATACGTTGGCATTTTTGTCCAATACCATCAATTTCTCTTCAATGTTCTTCGCAAGTAAAATGTCGACTTCTACAGAACGGACGACACTGGAAAGTTGCGAATATTTTTTTGCAGTGCAGCTGGTGTTTCCAGAATTACAAATCCAAATTGAATCATTATCCAGAGAATTCTCAGGAAGATAAAATCCAACACAAAATTTCCCTTTGTGGTCTTTTGTTTTGCATTTGATGGCAGAGAAATGTGTGCCTAGCTCTGTTGGATCAGAACATTTCAAGCAAGTGCACCAGAAATTGTAGTTCTCGTAGAGACTTTTTCTTCTCTCCACAATTCCTTGCCACAGGATTGAGTCAATTGTACAGTATTCACTCAGAATGTCACCTTCCTTGATTTCAACTGTTACAATCAGTCGGACGTATTCCCGTCTACCGTCAAATGGAATTAATTAAACATTCGGAATACAGTTGTGACTCAATTTGCTGGTCCACTAAATACTACACTCAGACCTAATGGAGATTTAAAAAAGAAACTTAAGATTGTTGTCGAAAAAATTTTCTCCTACGTATTCTTGACATCCAGACTTGGGTCAATTACATTGGTAATTGTAATTTCAATTACAAAATACAATTACAATTATGCAATTGCAATTGTAATTATTTACTTTCAGAATCCCAATTGTAATTGTAATTAAATACTTTAGAAATTGTGTGTAATTGTAATTGTAATTTGTAACTGAATTTATATTTTTCTCAATTACTTTTACGATTACTTAAAATTTTAACCATCGAATACAAAATTGTGACTATGATGTTAGCACACATAAAATCATCATTTCGAGAAAGTAATTTGAATTGTAATTCGTATTTGTAATTCCAATTTCAATTACAATTACGTAATTGTAGTTGTAATGATTTACTTTTCCATTTTGTCCACAGAATTGTAATTGTAGTTGATTACTTTCAAATAATTTCCACGTATTTGTAATTATAATTAATTACAATCAGAAATGAGGGTGTAATTCTGTAATTCGTAGTTAATTACATTTTCAAAGTAATTGACCCGAGTCTGTTGAGGTCAGAACTACTTACACATTTCCCGGAACCATTTCAACCCTTCGATTCACAGAATTGAATAGCGCAATCCCAAAAATCTTGTCAATAAGGTCTTTGGAATACACATTTTGGTTCAGCTTACAAACAAATACCATAGAAGAAGTGGATGATAAGGTCGAGCCGTTCGGAGTCTGATCTGGACAGTCTTCTAACATTGCAGTGAGACACCAACAGAAGAATTTTGTGGAATTTTATAGGATCCGTGTCCTTCAAGAGTGACATTCGAAGTGGCAGGATTAATTCGTACATATAATTTGAAGGGGCTATCCCTTGAGATTTGAATATCTTGCATTCATTCTGGCTGTGCATTAGAATCTGGAAAGTATAATAACCAATTAATTTTTAAATCAAAGTTCATAGAGAAAACAGAGTGGAGGTCTTTTCCCCATAATTTCTTAACTATTACTTACTAGCTCACTCTTACTAACTTACTCTTACTAACTTACTCTTACTAACTTACTCTTACTAACTTACTCTTACTAACTTCGACAATTTTTGAACTAGTCGACTTTGCCTCAAAAGTCAGTTTCGGGTGTTTTCAGAAAAAGTGAAATTTCGGGAAAAATCGACTTGCTAAGAAATTGTCGAACCATGGCTCAAAGTTTTCAGAAAGCACTTGGGATTGCAGTGGTGAAGTTCGTTCTTCAATTTTTTGAAGTTTTCACGGATATTCAGACGAAAAACCGAAAAAAAGCGTCTGAAAAACGGCAAAAACTAAATTTATTTTCAACACGCGCGAACGCGAAGCGCTACCAAATTCAAATGATGTCAGAGATTCCACTTGAGCTGATCTTTCCAACGCAACGATGTATTGGGTGTGTCTGTGCATATTGTGGTTACCCCAGTAGACGGGTGGAGAATACATATTAGGCACCCTGTACTACATCGGATAGATTCTAAAATGGTGGGCCGAATGTGATACCTCCTAAATGAGCAGTAGACTACATTTCGCATAGTATTATATTTGTACGCATGAATCTTTCAGTGTTCCGCAGTGGAAAAAACCACCTGGACAAAATGTGGACAAAATGGTGTTTTTTTTTCCATCTCAATTTTCATTTTGGACTGGACAAAATGGACAAAATGGACAAAATTGATTTTCTGAACTACAAGCTGCGCCGGCTTGTCTGGGGCTTGGTTGGGGCTAGTTGAACATCCAATGACACGAAAGCGT
>JAQFYE010004850.1:0-12755 GCA_034694305.1 Protaphorura glebata
TCGACACAAACTTGCCACATTTCTTTTCCTCAACTTTTTCTCAACTTCACCTTGACCTGGGGAGGTTAAACATTAGAATTTTCGAGTCAACTCTTTTGCAGTCACCACAGTCAGGGTCTCAGTTTGACATAGAGGTAAGTTTTTTTTCTACTCTTCATAAATGGGACAGAAACCACTGCATCAAAACTATGATTTCTCATGGTCGAAAATCCTATCTCCGTGTCTAACCTATTTTGCCATAGGAATGGTAACCCTTAGCTCCAGGTCCCTGATACTACATACAAAAGTAATTAACGCAGAACTCGAACAATGTTGGACACATTAATCCTATCGTACGTTAAAATATTGGTGGCTGAATTATTTTCTGTGCACCTTCGAGCTCCTGTTGCGTATGATAGACGAGAATAGTTAATCCTTTGTTCTATTCATTCGTGAGATAGCCCTGGGTAGAAGGGTAGTTTCTCTTAAATTCACATAGATACAATTCCACTACTTATACGCAACAACCGTCTATTGCCTATACCGTCAAAAACAATGTCAAGGAAATAATTAACACACATGGAAACTTTTAGGTTATAGAATGAGACAGAGTTTCAGCATACGTAAAACAACAAACTAAACTCGAAATCATCTATTTCTAAAAGTTAATTTCAGATTTAATTTAGTATAGCTAAAGAAAGTGTTGGTTAAATAACTTGTTTCAGCCTCAAAAGAGTTTATTTGATTGATTAAATTGTTGGGCACAATCGCACAATCCAACAATGGCTCGAGACATGTGTGGTAATCTCGGTCTATCAATCCAATGTACAAACTGTACTGCATACACCGAGTAAATTAATTCAACTCTTTGTGCAGTATGTGCAGCCATCTGAATTCATTCTCAGATTTAAAACTGGAAACTTTCAGCATCAATTGTCAAAAACTGTTGCGTTCCAAAGAGGACCTTTAGAACACTCTATTAACTTTAGCTTGATTTAAGGAATAATTATTTCGTTTACCATCTGGAGGACCACCCACTCCTTCAATTTTTTTAGTGCACCAACCAGATGGACATGACACGAGGTGAATCCCTGCTTGCGCATATCCGGTTGTCCCATTGAAAGGAAATGGATCTCTACAGTTGCCTAATTCTCCGCGTGATCTGCATTTGAAGCATTGACGTGATGCACCTAAAGTCATAATATATTTTTATCACGTTTGCGCGTTATTAAATTTTATGTCCGACTTCAGTGAAACTCTATAATGATTATGGACGACATTTATTTTCTGGTAGACCATTACGTTAAAAGCCCTTCCAAATAAGACCACTTTCAAAATGGGACTAATTTTTTTTCTGGGATGGTCCTATTTATAAGGTTTCACTGTAGTTAATTTCTCCAGAGTGTCTCACCTGTTGCTTTTCCACAAAGGAACGCTATGACGGCCAGAGTCATTACCTTACACATTTTGACAAACAAACTGAACGAATTCCGTTCCAAGTCTGGGACTCACCGCCTGCTCACAGAACACGTAATCCAATTCCAATTCTCTAATGCTGAACGTCTAATATGCCGTTAGTTCTTTTTATAGCACATATATTTTGGTTCAGGTGAGATGGATGGGTTTGAAAGGTATGGGGTCGATTTCAACCAGACTTATGTAGTGAAATATGAAACATATTGAAATGTGTCAAAATGAGTTCACCTGAACCATCAAACAGACAAATAAAAACTTTCACTTGCACCACAGAATCAGCGTACCGCTATATTGCAACTTGACACGTTTGACCTTAAACTAGACATTAGTTAGTTACTTCAAAATATCATTTACAAAAATAGGTCAAGGGTTGAATTCCACAGGCCTTCAAAATAATTTAACCTCTACATTAAAATTATATTAAATTAATTTGAATTTTATGTGCAAGAATAAGACAGGTCCATAGCTTGATTTGCTTGGCTTCTTCCTTCTTCTGTTTTGTCAATGTATAGGAAAACTCCCACCACACCTGGTGTAAATACCTTCAGGCTAATACATGATGAGGGAAGAATTACTCATGCATTGTCAGCATTTCTTGGATGTAAGTAAGTAAGCTTACGCTAATGAAGTACGCTTACCATTTGAATAAATCTCATACGACTATACTACCGAACATATTGTGGCTGTATGTAAATTATATAAAATAGCATGGCTTTCCTTTGAAGGTTGACGAAAGAATTGTCAGTTGTAGTAACTATTTCTGTCGATCTATTCCGTTAGCACTTCTCAGTATTTCTGAAGTGCCTGGGACACTCAGCGCCCACCTCCACGTGCGACCAAGCACACCACGCGACAAAGTCCAAAGTCCACCACAACTTTGATCACAACTAGGTCGAAGACTGTAAGGTAATGCTTAGTGTGGGTGCTACCGGCCCGACTGAGACACATTAACTCGTGGGTGACCGGTCCTTATAAACGGGTGGCTGCTCCCCTGGCTGGTGTGTTGGACGTTATAGTCGTGTCAGTACTAACTACGTTATAGGTCGGATGATTGTTGGTCCAAAGGTATGGGAGTTGCGGTCTCCACTGCTTTGGCATGGTCCTGCTGTGCTTCGGGTCGACATGGTGGTTGTTCGAGCTGGTAATGTGGCCGAGGCAATATTTGGACTTTGCCATGGTCGCACATGCAGGTGATCGCTGAGTAACGCTTCAAATACTGACAAGTGCATACACAATAAATCTTTTAAGTCATTCTTTTGGAGCTGCGTGCGTTGCAACAGGAAAGTCCGTCTGGTTAGCCGCTTGTGGCAAAATTTTCCATTCATGATGTGTTGTACCTGAAATAGATGTGTTCGAGTGTTAGAAACGCCTTACAACTTCTTGCATGTTCGGGATACATAATAATATGGTGGTCTGGAAACCGGAGTGAGTTTGAAAAGTGACACGAAATCAGAATCACTCTAAAGAAACACCACTGGGAGAAGAAATCTTCATATTTGGCAGTTAAATAGATCAAGCCCAATCATGCACACAGAGTAGAAATGCAGGGTAAGAAATAGAGGGTTAGGAATAATTGAATATCAGTATGCCAATAGAGTTAGCGGCATCACTGGCATTTTGCAAGCTTTGCTCATGCTCCTAATGCTAAAGTATATTCGCCAAACCCTAACTTTCTACTGTAGACACAAGTGCGGGACTAGAGTTTTTTAAGACTTGAACATTTCCAAAGAATTTGCTGAATAGCAACAATTATATTAGTGCATGTCTGTACGTATTTCTACACACAGCAAGTCTAAGGTTATAAAGTGATGTCAAAACTGACAAATATATTATTTCACATATAGTATGGCCGGTAGTGCAAAAGAGTATTACGGGTACGAATCATTGCATCTCACCTGAATGAACATACGAATGATTCGTTAGATGTGCTGATTGGCGAAAATGTCTTCCACACACCTTGCATCTATAAGGTTTTTCTCCGGTATGAATTCTGAGGTGTACCTGAAATAAGAGTAATTTATTAATCAGCATTCTACTTTAACATCCTTAGTTGTCGTTTCACGAAGTATTATCCCACTATGCAGAATCAGTAAGACTTGATAGCTTGGCATTATTCCTCAAAATGTTTATTTTTATTTTAAATGTGAAATAGACTGTTAAAAACATATTTTCACCTTTATATTTGCAAGTTGACCGCCAAAGTACTTGAAGCAAATGGCACATTGATAGCAAACTCGACCAGATCTGTCCATGAATTTGAAAATATGATCTCTGGGGAGTTCAACTTTTTTAATGGACCTCAAGATTTTAGTGATCACCTTGTCCACTTGTCGTTTCGGTGGAATTACTGCTACATCTTCAAAATAATAAGTTAATGCTTAATTACAAATGGTTTTTTAATTTACGTGCTCCGTAGATTAGGATCTGCAAAAGCAATATGTTAGCAGTAGGTTTTTATGGCTTAATACAGACACCTTTCACATGTATATTATTTGAGGATTCTTCAGCTTGAACAATACGGTTGTATGATTGAGCCATTTCTTGTTTGGCTTCCATTGATGTTGATAGAATCCCTCCCGTTAGATGGAGGGGATTAATGTTTGAAATACTGAATTGCCGATGGATTGGAATCTCGACAAGTGACGATTCGACTGATGAAATACTCATTGCAGGAGGACGCCTTGATGGTGAAATCAGGGATGCCTGGTTATGAGCTGACTCTGTAAATAAGCTGGGGCACTGCAGCCTAATCAATTCCCTGCCAGGTTTAGCCAATGTTCGATGGACGAGGTAGTTTGGAATTTTCCAGTCGATTCGTCTGGGTCTAGGTAAAACAGCATGTTCTGGTGGAATAGAATGGCATGAGCTAAGTGCTCTAATGTTGGATTCCGCGCCCATGATTGACTTTGTTCCCAGTTTTACCAGTGAAGTAACAAACTCTTCTTTGTCATTTGAAGCATTGAAAGCTTTTCTAATTTTCAATCTAAATCGGCAGAAATCGTTGATATCTCCTGGCAACTCTGAAATTTTGAACTCCTTGGGCCGCCTAACATCAAATGTGCAGAAATTAATGAAATAAATATGCTTGTGTCTACTAATTTTTAAAGTGTATTTGGTTTTTAAACGTTGGTGGTGAAACCAGAAAACCACCTGATTCTATTACTTGTCTAATCAGACTGTAATCAGCCGTCATGTGATGTTTCACACTTTGAATCCATTGAAAATCTTACCCAGAATCCATTATACTTCTTTCCCGTTTCAATCGGGTAGATATTAAGGTGTCAATCCCAATTAATAGACCAATGTCGATTTTCTTAATACTTGATTATCTGCAAACAAAATGAGCGTTGATCGGTCGGAGATCGGAGAAAATTAATCCTCAAATGGTTTTATGTGATAACACGAGATTCTCACCTTTTCAGCAACTGCGTCGTGAGAAATCACTAAAAATCGGCAAGATTTGGACCTCACCGTTGATGGGATGAACTCATTGTTCCAAGTAATTCATCTCCTAAGAATATATCAAAATAAGCCTTCAGGGTGAGAAGAAATTATTAAAAAGTTATCATCAAGGCTTTTAGTCTTACTGTTTCAAGAGGGCACACATACACTTACCGGGCGTCAAATTAAAAAGATCCTCAATTTACTTTCGGTTGAACAGGACAGGACAGACTTGCACAAGTCTTAGCGAGACAAGCAAATGGATTGGTCGTTGTTGATGTGTTCTGATATTTCTTTCGCCAGTCGATAACTTTGCAGCATCTCTTCGAACAATTACACCGATAAACTACATCGCGCAGAGTTCAATACCCGTTCATAAATATTGATTCGAGGAAATTCTATTCGTCGGTTTAAATTTCCATTCCAAGAACTGCGGACTTCCCCAACACGGAAGTATTTGGATCCTTGCCATTAGTTGCTTGTCCTCTTTAAAACCCGGTCAGTCTTCTTTTAATCAAAATATTTGTCAGAGTTTATACGTTCAATGTGCTTGTACAATTTATTTGTTTATGGTACTCTTTCCAGCGCCCTCTCATTCATTTACAAGGTAATGTGTTGAATTGCATATGCCCATAGAATTCCGTCCGTTGATCGGATTACCGTGATTAATTCTGCTAGATATTGCTGCTAGAACGAAATATGCAGACGCATTATCATCGAGTAATCGAGAATACTTGCGCCAAATGATTCCTCAAAGATATATGATTTGCTGAAAGCTGCTTACTTGAAGGATTGAATTTTCATGGTTGAACGAAAATGGTAAACGGCATAGTTGTTTGTTATGTTGTTGCTCGCAAAAATCTCTAAAACGTTCATTTGAGTAAATGAGAAGCTAAAAATTACTTCTTCCGACCCAATTTCAATTATTTATTTCAGAAATGCACTATTATTCCGACGTTTTCAATGCGTAAGACATAATGGAACATTTGAGAATTGAAGGTACACCGTAGCTTTTCTAGTATCATTTCCTCTCATATTTTTAGAGCCAGAGAATTCTTTACTAAAGTCGTAATGCTTCACTTCCCAAACAGTTCATTACAGTAACCAACTTGATTTCTATTCAGTGTAACATTAGACTTGAATATGATTTGATTAATGAGTTTCACACCTGACAATTAAATGTTTCAAATGATATGCCATGATTGAATTACCCTGCCACGTTTAGTAAAAAAAATACCTCATTTAAAGTCCGATACAACTTTTGATTATACCGACTGTCATCGTTTACTAGTGTAGTCTCTACTTCTATTCAGATTCTTAGAAAACACAACTCTCCTCTCCAACTCCGGTTGACTCTGGTCAGGTATCAATTAAATTGAAGTCGTTTTTTATTCATTGAATTACAATTATTGCACAAAGAATGGTACTACGTTACAACTATAGGAAGAAACCTTCCCCATTTCCTGAAACTCGTAGGTAACAAATATAATTTAGAGATCATTTAATTTAAAATTTCATTCGAGTCAACGCGTAGAGATTTGAATCCGACTCTCTAATACAAGATATTCGTGTACTGATCTTGCCGGGATTCTATTAGGAGATTTCCAGAATCATAGGAGCCAAGGACGTGTGACAGGGTCTCGTGCTGGTGGTTGCAGTGTCCACTCCACAACAGGGAGTCCCGACTTCTGCTCCGACTGACTGGTGCAGCATTACCAACTTCATCTTGACCACGTTTAACGATTTAACCATCCAGTAGACGACAGCCCCTGTTCACATTTCACCCCTTTGTAGCTGAATATTGTTTGGAGTTAAGGAATTTGATCAGGGCTGGTATTTCGACTAGATTTATTCGTCCGTGAACTACGACTTTGTCTCTCCATTCTGAATTTTCTTCAAAATGTATGTTAGAAAAGCTACAGGATTTAAAGGCGAGGGACATGTACATGCATTACGTTAAAGGTTTACGTTTTGAAAGTTTCTACGCCGAACCGAAACAAGTAGGATTTCCATGGTTCTCTTCTGTTTCCTTTAAATAACCAAACGCTCTCTCGCCTTCAACTAGTCGTGCGTTCTCTTTCTCCAGAATCGCTTTTGGACGCAAGGAAATGTAAAATGTCTTCATAGTCTGGAGAGCTAATGTAATTACAATGGTTTTCCACAAATTAACCTTAACATTTTGTCCTAAACATAGTGTGTCTATTCCTAAAGTGAAAGTTCTGTTCAATCCACGGTGAGATTTCTAAATTTTGGTTTGGTTTTATTGGAGACAAAATGACATCAATTGTGTAAACCTTCTAAGAAGACGAATTCTAAATTTGGCACTTAAAAAATAGGCAGTACAATTGGTGGTGTGTTGATAGTCATTTAGACTCTGCAACTACTCAACTACTCAAAATGTAACAACTCGGTACCATTCAAATGTTACAACGGTAAGTACTGATGGAACTTCACCAATATTTCAAATACTTGTCTTACTAGTACATTTTGCCAAACGGAAGAACATAACAAAAGCACGATACAACAAGTCAGCATATATTAATTTTAGCTTTCAAAACGATTTGCTATTCTTTATAATTCTGACATTTTAGCACAAGTGAACCAAAATGAGAGAAATGATCATCTTATGTAGGAAGTACTTTTTTTGGATTAAATCTTCAGATCAATTTTTCTTAGAAGCCGAGCAGGATCAAATACAATACATGTCACGATAATTTCTATTCGAACGTAGTCAGACTTCCTGAGCCAAGCATAAGTTAACGTTAGCCAGAGATTTGCAATTACCCAAGTGAGTATTGTTTTTAGTGAATTTGTCGGAGCATGTTGGTCGACATATGCCCAAATGATTTGGGGTCTGATATTCCTTATCTTAGACGAGGAAATTTTAAGCGTCAGGTTTCTTATAAGGTATTTGCTACGCCCTGGGCGTAGCACTATACCTTGTGCATTTATAGCGGCCAAACTATTCGAATTTTGGCGATGGGACCTTCACAAGTTGTACAGCAGGTCAAGGGCTATAACATATACAAAATCTAGGCATATCTGACTAGCCTACTCTTCTGCCCGTGAGGTGATACACAGATAATACTACAATATATGAGGAAGGTGTATGTATTGATAAGATAATTGAGATCTTAAATAAACTAGCTGAGTTTCATGAATGGTGTGTTCGAAATGAGCTGTTGATTAATTTTGATAAAACGGAATGGATGGTTTTCCATAAAGCGATGGATAACAAATTCACTGTAACAAATATAATATCAATCAATGGAAAAACATTAGAAGGGTTTACAGTTTTAAATTACTTGGATTAGTAATTGACCCATCTTTGTCTTTCAAATTCCATGCAGATAATGTAAAGTCAAGAATGAACGGAGCAATCAAAACACTCCATACTTATAAGCGGCATTTAAGCCTATCTGCATTTAAAGTATGCGTAAATGCGTATATCAATTATCTTGCCAACTATGGGGTTGAGCACTGGATGATTGTCCCAGATAGTTTAATTGACTTAATCCAGAACAAAATAAGCCATTTTGATCCTATCATATTTTAATCCAAAATTTGGAAAAATGAAATGGAGACGCGATGTCAATTCGAATTCAAGTACTTTCAATACCAACTCTACAGATGACGTCAAACCGCTGTACGAGAAATGCAAATGTTTCACAATAAGAGAAATCTATATATTAAAACTAACAAAAATAGCATATGACAGCTTTTGTGACGAGAGGTCGTTCTATTATGGAAAAATTTTCCCGGACTCCTCTCTCCGGTCTGTCTTTTTATTTCTCGTCTGGCGGTCAGGTATACGTCCGATGTACGACTTCAATGTCATGGCGTTGTACTGAAGCAAAAATAACACATTCTGTTATTCACGGAGTCGACCGCAATGGGCCACCACTGGCTTAGTCGGCATGGTTTAGAAGGCTTGGCAGTACATTATTGTTACCCTAGACCTCCTCCTTAACATACATAAGTACATACATTATGGAAAAATTCAGATGTGAAACAGAGATAAGACATCCCCAAAACCAAAAGCAATTGTAAAGTTTCACCAAGTCTGAGGCTGGGAGAAGTAATGTAATGTGCCGATCAGCGGTCGAATGGAATAAGGTTCCCAATACGTGGGATACGGATAACATGAGCAGGCCAATTTTTATTGAAGCGACAAAAAAGTGGCTGGTTGGCCAAATGTGTAACATATGGTCCAAGTGATGGATATATAGTTAAACATGATGGATGGATTGTTAAAGATGTAAATATTTTTACTATTAAAAAACTAAATCCCAAAAAATAATGTTATAGGCTATATATGTGTCCTTCATGGAAGAACAATGTAGGCAGAAATGCCACTTTTGAATTTGGTAACATTTGAATAAATATTTTTTGATTTGATTTTGATTTTGATTTGTGTGTGCGGCGTCCCTTACAAAATGGTTTAAATGTATAAAGGAATAAATTAGAAGATGAAAAAACTCATACTTGAATATATGTATTTTGGCCAGTGGAGGAGATTTAATTAAATATAATTGAAGGTATTATATTCTGTGACCAAATCTTTGAAAATGTGCATGGGTTTGAGTTTCTAATTTATTAATTATTATTATATATATTATATACATTTATTATTCGTTTTCTAAAAATATTTTTTCAAATAGTTTTTACTAGTCTACTCCCGTTGATTTTTTTTTTCAAAAATCTGGTTTATTTTTTTGTGACTGTACCAGTGGTCATGGGGAAAGAAGATTTCGGCTACACACGACTGGTCACCCAACCAATTCTTGTAGCCAAATCGGTGAGGAACACCTCGGGTACCTCGTGAGTCGTATCAGTTGGTATGAACGCAGACTTAGGAATGCGTGGCACAATCTCACAATGTCATAAAAAGTGACAAAAACAGTTAATTTCATACGCCAAGTTCATACGGATAAAATGTGTCGCTTTTTAGGTTGGATGTACCAAAAGGATAAATTGGGATCGCGTGGGTTATAAAACAGCCGTTAAAACGACAGCAACTTCACCGGATGATTTCATTTTACAGGCCACGGAGTAAATGATGAATGCTCTCAAGTCTTCTGAAGAAATCTACACCCACACGAACTATTCCATGGACAATTTCCAACCGATGAAGGTTTCCGTTGGAGACAGGCCCAACGGCAGTAATCCGACTTTTCCCATCCTCTCGAAACCAGAGCTGTTTTGGTGTGTTGGATTTTCTGTCATGTTGACTGTTGCTGGTAATCTTCTTTGTCCTCATTCCGATTCAACTTCAAATAATATTCTATTTCACCTAGCCACAAATTAACAGTTCAATTTCAATTTCAATAAGTTTTTATTCAACCAATAAGAAAAAACAGACAATGGTACTAAATCGCAGTCCGATTTTCCAACACAATTTTCCCCATTGCCTGAAAGTCGAAGAGACAAAATGAACAATTTAGAGATCACCTAAATTATAACTAAATAATTTACAATGGCTGTAATCAATCATAGCTCATTGGCATGGTAATACTTGGATAGTAGAGTCGGTTCAATCCTAAAATTCAGATCTTACAATTTTCAAACCAAGTTTCATACAAGAGCTACGGAAACCTTAATTCAGTTCAGAGTGAATGACTGAAAATTTTTTTTTGTATAAATAACTTTGAATTTCAGTTATCGGAAACATTCTCGTCATATGGATAGTGTGCGGTAAGTGCTAAAGTTTATTTAATTTTTAGGCCATGAACTTCCTTTGGTCTCCAAAAATGATTCATTTACACCGTCCTGTCGGACCATACTCGACTTTCAGAAATAGTACGGATAAATAGATCGGAATCAATTTTATTGTTGAAACGAAATGCTTCCATTAACATTCAATGCATTCATATTCATGCGTCTGAACTGATAGCTTCGATTGGTGAAAGCATTGAAATGCAGGAAATGCGGAAATCTGACCCATGGGATCTATTTACAATAATTGTCCGAAAGTAATTTATTCGAAAGGTTTCATAATTTTCCGAAAGTGACATTTATTATATTGACGTCACCCTTCTCCCTTAATCCGGAAATATGTAGGTTAAATAAGTGAGTTCAAAATAAAATCTTTCTTTGGCACTGGCGTACCATGTCCTGCACTTATTTCCAATATATGCAGAAGACACATGACATGAAATAGTTGATGGTCTTGGTTCAGGGTTCACTACGGAAAATGTAAACCCTTTGCAAATCAACGCTTCACTTTGACATGAGCTTTATCTTGTCGTCCTTAAATGCTTTCACCGTTTCAGGGTATATCGATTTAGTCCAAGTTTAGTTCTAAAAACCTTTCATTTTCCCATACTATAATTGTATGTTATCTCTGCAAAGAGTTGAGAACTTCTACATTGAGTTACATTATTTCTTTTCCGCTTCAAAACTTCAGCTCACAGAAGAATGCGAACAGTGACGAATTACTTTCTGCTGAATCTTGCTGTGGCAGACCTTACAATGGCATTGTTCAACGCAGCCCCAAATTTCGCCTACATGATTCAAAAGTAGGACTGCTCAGATATTATTTTTGCATTAGAATATCTTCTATTGAATTATGGAAACTGAACTAAAAAGCATTCCTACTTACTACTTCACCCGGAATAGAGACTGGATCTTTGGCGGGGCTCTTTGCGTAGTGAATAATTTTGTTGCGAACTTCTCGGTTGCCTCAAGTGTGTTCACTATGACTGCAGTATCTATTGATAGGTCAGTGTAAATTATTCCACGATGTAAGAGCAAAGGTCAAACTTCTCCATTTAAATGATCCTTACACAAATTCTACCCAACTCCGTCTTCCGAATTAAAATTATTTGCAGTAATTCTTGAGAAAACTGTATTAACATGGTTCATATGTTAAGATTCAAGAGTCTTCAGTACGTAATTTCTATTTTCCTCAAAACATATTAACGAAAAGAGTAGTGGCAAATATACCTGTTCTGTCAACCGTTCATTAAAATTATTTGCCCATTATATGTTGTAATCGAGAAAATTCAGAACCTCACATTATAAAGACGCCAATTAGCTACAAGTGGAAATTGGTCTCTACATAGTCGAATCCGGTTGCCTGGAATTGTTTGCCGGGCGAGCTTACCTTACATGGAATGGAAAGTAATAACAAAACATACCGGAACTGCTATACCACCGGCATTAAAATTTAATATAATGATTGGAAGCCTGGGGCACTGTCCTCCAGTCATGTTCTACATTCCTGTTTCACTTTTGTAAACGAAATTTAGTTCTGTATTCGCATGTTCTTGCTAATCTAATGAATTATTGGGTAGGCACTGAATATGGAGCGGTACCAGTACTTTATAGAATGTACGACTCAAAAACCTAATAAATCTCCTCAACGTAAGTTTTCCCGCTGCATTTTTACATTTCAACCTTCAGCAATTTACTAAAATTTAGAACAGTCGTAAATCTTTCTCTGGTTTGAGACAAAACCGCAGTTACTGTGCTTACTCCGCGTGCAACTAAAGAAAGTTTCAGCAAACATTTTCATAAATCATGTGCTCGTGATCATATTTTTATGAAGATTAAACGTTCCTATGAGTTTTTTCGTTCGTTTCGCCTTCACGAATGAACTAGTCAATATTATGGGTGAACGCTGAACAGGGCCTGAGTTGTGCGGAGAAAATTTTACTTTCACCTGCTTCAACACAGACAGATAGGTAGATGCAACATGTCTTGACGACGAAGTTAGCTTCTTAGTAAGGTTAGTCTACTGTTGGGTTCGTCCTTACTGTAGTATCATGGCGACCATGACTAGACTTTTGGCCGTAGCTCTATTGCGTCATGCCAACTTCACCACACCAGACGCACATGGAGACTTGTAGAATGGCGGG
>JAQFYE010004851.1:0-12755 GCA_034694305.1 Protaphorura glebata
ATTAATATTGAGACACATGTCTCCACTGAACCAAATAATATTCAAATGGTTTACGATGATTAAATTTATGAAAACTGCTGGAAATCCTCCTGGATTCCCGAACATATACTATGAATTATCTGGCACACGCGTCAAAGTTGTGTTGTAATAGACACCAGAAAAGTGAGTAATATTTTGTTCGGGTGAAAATGTAATCATTGCACTCTATGGTATTTATCGTAAACTGGAAATTGAGAGGTATAAATACTGCACTAGTATTTCCGAAATCATGCAATAATTTGACTCCCGTTTTTTCATCGGTTGTTAAGTCTTAAGGCTTCTCAATGTTTATTCACATTTCAGGTGTCAAGCAGTTGTGTCAATTCCTCCTTTTCATTTCTTTGTTCTTCCAGTCCAAATGTAACATTTCTGGTAAACTGAATAATATTAGATATCAAGTTCGGTCGATTCAAAAGACCTGGAGGTCAAACTAATGACATCGATAAATGGTATACCATGAACTATATATTGTGTTCTCCTCGAACCTTCTGGATTGTCGATTTAATAATTCATAGCATGCAGATATTTCTATTGGCGTGTCCGAGTCTAAATGCGGAGTTCCGGGGAAGGAAGCTTTTAACGTAATGTTTCACTTTATTGCCGTCTTAAAGACTACGAGACATAAAATTCCAGTTTCTACCCGATGAGATGTATAGGAGAACATGTCATTAATAATCCACGTAGTTTGACCTCCGAGGCTCTGACAAGCGGTATTTTCTTGCTGCTTTCAGTTTTTGTTTTAGGATAACATATCTAACTAAACAGTTGCGACTGGGTGACAGCCCTTGAAAAAGTATTAAGGGAGTGGTCGAAAGGTTCTTTGGATTGGGCGAGAGGGTGTGCAGGGGGGTGTGTGGTCAATGGTTGAGATGGAGTGGGGAGTGGTTCATATGGGGATAACCACATAACGTTAACAGAAGGGGATGCCCACATAACGTTAAGAGATGGGGAAGACCACATAACGCTAAGAGATAGGGATGACCACATAACGTTACGGAATGGGGATGACCACAACGTTAAGAGATCCGTCCATCTGGATGTCCACATCGAGACGGATGGTTCGAAACAACTTTAAATACAAATTAATTGTGCGCCTTTGTATATTTTAATTGAACCAAGACATGTTAAAAGCCGACTTGCTCTCAGTAATACAGCATTCTGTCCGTAATGTTATATTTCCCCATTCTGCGTCGCTATCGCTGCAGTCCTACTAACAGAAGAGTTGGTCTTGCTTCGTGTTGCCTACCTGAATGCAAATAATAGACATTACGTGTGCAATGCAATTGCTCGTAGGTATATGGTATTCTGACTGCGTCCGAGTGTGTTCTGTTAGAGTAAAACAGCCGATACCAATGCACGTTTCTGTCAGCAGAGAGGAGCTCGTGATAGACGGACAGACGGACGGGGAGGATTTTGTATGCCCTTTACTGCGTTGACTGCGTCCAGGGGCTAATAATTAAATGTACTCACCCTCACCGCGTTCAATATCTCCAACTGCGCTTCAATTGTACTCATTATTAATTGAGGTGTCTTTGACTTCTCCGGACATTGTCGATAACTAACTTTTGACAGCGGGTTCTACCATGGAGCAGGAGTTAAATATCAAAAGTTTTGTCCGATTATGCTTACGATTGCACACATTTTTCTGACCTTCTGGCGGTCAGTGGGGCAATTGCCTAAAATTTGGTATACGACAATTGAGCAACTTTCAAAAAGGTTGACTTACGACGTTACGTTCCTTTAACAATGATATGCATTCTGAAGAAAATATAATATTGAATATATACAGCTGTTGGTCGTGATAATCTTTTATCAAACGTATCTCGGAACAATTGTCACGTAAAATAAAAATAGTCAGGAAGAGATTAAGAAATGTCGAATTTTGACTTTCTAACTTCTGTGCATTTTAGAGGATATGTTAACTGATCACCAAATCCCCGTTGTAACTTTACAGAATGCGTAAATCATTGTTGATTGTAGGTAGACTAGAATTATGAGACATCCTACGCGTGTCTGTGAATTCCTAATAAGAAAATTATTTTAATTTCGTCTGTATAACAAAGGACATGATGTTGGCCCCTTCGTTGCGAAATAGACTATCATTTAACCGGTAATTGGATTTTTATACGAATTAAGTTTTCGGTAGCCGTGTACTAGAATGAGTTTGGAATAAAACTACTTTCATTGCAATTCTTGTTTGAATGCCAGCCACTCTGCCCTCAGTTTTGGAGATTTGGGTCCCCATTGTTCCGTCGGCTGAACTGACTCTTTCAGTTTCTGTTTGGAATCAATTTTAGAAGCTTTATATACTTTTAGAACCGGAATACCAATTTTGTTTCACCTACGGCCCAAAATCCTTGTGATTTCCTTGTCCAAATGGCATGAATTGCACAAACAGGTAATACAAGTAAAGCAAAAGCAGCTAATGCCCATCCAGCAGCTGAATTTAAAAAATTATAAAATGGAACAATTTAAAAAATTTACTAACTAAGATACACATTTCGTAGAAATTTAATTGGGAGTGCATCAAGTTTTAATCACAGTTTGAAAATTCCAATTTTGAGGGAAATCGAACTTCGATATTTAAAGCACAAGATTAGGTGGGTTGGACTAAAGCTGCATGGAAAGTCTACGATTTCTTAATTTTTTTTTAAAAAAATACCATGGATTGGACTGACCTATTGCAGCGTTAGGAAAGTCAGTCTTTCTGTGTTGAAGTCTTTCCTGACTGATCAATGTGTAGATTAAAATTGCAGAGAGTGAGACTGGAGTAAAGAATCCCCAACAAAATTTTCAGTAGAATCCAACTTTAATTCCGAGCATGAATTCAATATCCCGACAGAAGTTATTCACTCCGTAGATCCAACAAACTCCAATGACCTCCAACGTCGCCATTACATAAATCAGAAAGGTCGCGCCGAAATAATCCACCAGTGTCAACATAAATTGGCCACCCTGTTTTCGATGAAACATTTCAACACAAAAACTAATCTGAATAATACCGTTACCAAACAGTAAATTAATATGTCAAAGTTAGGCAAAGACTTACGGGAGTAACATAAATTAATCCGATTAGAAATCCAATGACACAAACACCACCTGTTACCAGCCATTGTTTCATGTCTGGCCATTGGTCACAGATTATAGTGATTATTCCACCTGCCATAGATGTTGCACTTCCAACTCCAAGGGTGAATAACATAAGGAAAAAAAGTACTGCGAAAACCTACAAAATTTGGTATAATCAGAAATCCTACAATATATTTGAAGTGACTTGTGACGTGAAATGGAGAATGACCCTGACATGAAGGGTCGCCACACCGAACGTGTCAACGCCGGGAAACCGCACGGCTGCAATGGCTGGACACCACCATCACCCGACCGCGACCAGAGCTCTGTGGTTAGCCAAAAATGAAGAGGTTGCAGTCGACAGAGACGCCAGTTGGAAGCAAAGGCTCGGGCCCTTGGTTGATAATTAACATTTTCTGAATGCCATTTTACCTGAGGAACAAATTCAATTTTGGCAATAGCTTGAGGATACGTGATGAAGGCCAATCCAGGTCCACTGTTCGCTACGCCCTTTACTTCTTGACCTGATGTGACGGCCAAGTAGCCCAAGATTGAAAATATTGTGATACCAGCCAGAAGACTTGTAAAAGTATCCACCAGGCTTATAATGAACGCATCCCTGTGAGAATCAGACAATTAAGCCTGACGGTATTAGGGATAGTGTATTTGGAAGAGAATTTTCTTTACTTGTAAACATTTCGTTTGAAGGGATTATACGATGCAAACATGATGATTGGACCAAAACCAGTAGCCAGAGAAAATAAACACTGACCCACTGCAGCAAACCACACCTGAAATTATATTAGTGCATTTCAAAGCACTTTGTCAAAGAATTAATGTCCCGGTTTTATGGCATTTAAATTTTACTTTTGGTTCTGCCAACTTGTGCCATTCCGGAATGATAAAAAATTTGATTCCTTCCCATGACCCTTCCAGAGTGACTGCACGGATGAGGACAATAAAAGGTACAACGTATGGAAAGATTGCCGTAAAATAAGCAACTTTCCCAGAACTCTTGACGCCTTTGACCAAAGACAAGAAAATGACGATCCATGCTCCGAGGAGACAAAGTGTCAGACGCCATTCTGGAGTACCGATTCCATGGTCAATGTCCTCCAATTCCGGGAATACTTCTTTACTGAATAGAGTTGTGACCAAATTAGTTCAAGTACGAACTTCTATCAAATCGCAGTAAAAATAGAAATGAGTTTACTTAAAATAAAGTTCTGGTAAACTTTTCGTCGTATTTTGACTCTGGAATACGCTGTCAATGCAAAGGTGTTTTGGAGTCCAATCCAGATTGCATTCTGCCCAAGGAAGAACTTTTTGAAAAGACAGCAAAGTAAAAAATCGTGAGGGCCATCAGTGAACAATAGTAAGATACCCCACAAGCTGTTGCAATCATCGATCCGTAGCCTACGCCTAATTTTCAATAAAATTCAATAATTATAGAAACTAGAAATAAATTATCATATTAGATAATTTTGTCTCGAGGTCAAGTCAGATAATTGTGACATCATTTATTTACCAATCACAGTATCTGACTTGATGCGAGCATTATTAAAAATATATTTTTTTCAAACCCAACCTTTGAACAAAGGAGCTAAATTCCAGACTTTTACTTGGCCGTACGATGAGAATTGACCTAATGACATTTCCAGGAAGTACATAGGTTTGCCAATGAAAAATAAAACTATTAAATAAGGAATCAAAAATGCTCCGCCGCCATTTTCATAGGCGGTAAATGGGAATCTCCAAATATTTCCAAGTCCTACTGGCATGGAAATGCAGGACATCAAAAATTCTATTGGGTTATCCCAAGTATCTCGACCGGGGTCTTCGGAATCCTCTGCGAACTTAAATTTAATAATACACATTAATACTACATACAAAATTCAAAAACTTATGTTCATATTTTATATAAAATAATATTACTGCTGTGGGCTCCTTGACCTCATCTGGAGTAGGTTTCCCAAACACGAGCTTCCAGTCATCGTCCTTAATGGTTTCATTCTCATAAGCTTGATTCACTTCACCTTGTTCCTGTGCAGACAAAATGAAACGTGAATATTTGGTTTAGATTTCCATTGAACTTAATGTCCAAACCTTTGCAATTAAAAAGTAATAAAAACTTTTTGGTTTAAAATTTCTAATTAGACTCCCCGATTCATTCATTTTGTGTAAAAATAGCTTTATATTTTCTTTGTCGGTGGACTCGACATTCTGCGAGCCGCAGGAATACGTTGTAAATAGAATAGTCCAGTGCAGTGGCAGTGAGACAAAGAATGTTTTATGCAATTCTGGGGCTTAGGTTCTTGGCTTGCCTTTGGGCGAGCTGGGACCGAGAGAAGTTAGTTATGCGAACGGACTCGTTGAGAAAAGACGTGACACACGAGTGAACTTTGCCAGTTTGTCCTCGTGAATATATTTATTTTGTTTAATTGTAAAACCAGTTCTTACATGAAATTCATTAAATATTTCAGTTTTATTTGATTTGAACTTCGTGTGTTCGGCTTACCGGCACATTATTGATTAGAATGTGCAAGATTTAATTCATAATTATCTCTAATACTGGGTCAGATGGTCCTTTGATTTGAACAATTTCTTAGAACAAAGACTGAGTTTTTTGAAGGCCGTAATTATCCGGGCGATAATACCCAGCCCCTTTAATTAACTTGGAAATTCTTAGTTCAGAATCTTACCTCATCCGGGCCAGAATTATAGCTGTGATTGTTACGCATTGCAGGTTAACAGGTTACGAAGTTCAAGAGGTTAGTCTTGTACGGTGTATTTTCTTATCTCTCAGACTTTCGAATTTGGCGCGTCTCAACTTTAGTCAAATTTATTTGTTGACGTCAGTGCAATTAAATTAGTGAAAGTTTTGAATTATTCAAATTATCAAAAAAAGAAGTTCACAATTTCTCCAACATGATGAGGGTAATCATATTTACTGAAGATCAGAGTTTCAAAATAAAATCAAAATTCCAACAAAAATTAAAATCACATATTTTTAATCCTAGATCATAAAAAACATATTCAATTTTATTTTAGTTTTTTTTTATATTTTGATCTTTCGTAAATATGTATATCCTTTATGAAAAATTGGGAATTCCATTTTTGAAAATTTGAAAGATTCCGAATTTTTGTTAATTTAATTGCAATGACGTCAACAAATATTTAATTGCAGTTGAGACGCGATAAATTTCAAACTAGTCTGAGAGATGTTCGTCTGGGACAAGTGTCAATGTAATGTCTTTTGGTACTGTGGTGAAATACTTGACAACTATTCGGGATCATCATTTAAATCTTCAGCGAATTATGTTTTAATGTGTGGGCAGGTTCTTCTCATGCTGAGTAATAATTTATTCCCAAAGTAAATCAGACTTTGACGTACACATACACGCGTATCACTCCTCGTTTCCATTTGGAAATTTTACCTCAAAATAAAAATATTTATGTGAAGGAGTCTTCAGGATTCGCACTCGTATAATTTGGAATGTGTGAAATAGAAATTACAGGGTGACTAATATATATTGCACCCCCCTAAAGCAGTAAACACAATAGGTACATTCAACTTGAATACCTCGCTGCAAAGGTCAGCTCAAGTGGGATCTCACACATCAGATTTCCGATCCATCTGAAAGGCCGTTCACGCGCAGCGCGTAGTGGATGATAAAAATATCGGGTTTTCGACGATTTTCAGCCGCTACGGCCTTCCGTCTGAATAGCCGTGAAAACTTCAAAAATTGGATAAACGAACTTCACCACTGCATTCCCAAGTGCTTCCTGAAATTTTTTTTTGAACAGGTCGATTTTGTCTCATTTTCGGGCGTTTTCAGGAAAAGTGAAATTTAGGGGTAAAATAGACTTGCTCAGAAATTGTCGAACCATGGCTCAAAATTTACAGAAAGCACTTGGAAATGTGGTGGTGAAGTTCGTTTTTCGATTTTTGGAGTTTTCACGGCTATTCAGACGGAAGACCGTGAAAAAGCGGATGAAAGGCAGCAAGAGCCCCATTTTTTTTTATCTTCAACCGCGCGATGCGCGCTTACGCCCTTTCAGATGGAGCAGAAATCAGGTGTCGGAGATCCCACTTGAGCGGACCTTTCCAACGATATTCAACTTGATTGTACCTATTGTGGTTACTTCTGAAGACGGGGGGGAATACATATTAAATGCCGTGTAGTTCACCCAGCTACTTGAGACGTCATTAAACTACCTTCTGTCCACAAATTCTTTGAGTATAGTTGAAGTTAATGTTAGTAATAAATTTCAATGCTGTAGGAAGAGACAGGTACATTACGTTTCGCAGGTAAGAAATATTTACAGAACGTGTAAAAATCTGAATTCCGGATTTGAAGGTAATACTCGAAAGTTAGAGTTCGTGAGATTCATTTCTGCAGTTCAAGAAAACTTAGAATTCCTCTACATGTGCCACAATTAATGTACTAAATATCTAAGTCCAACGAAAAAGCCCAATTTCTATCCCTTGTGAAATGTTTCATTACTAAATATGATCATTGAATGAGCAAGAATGAACATTTTCAAATGTACAGTTCTATTAAAATGATCGGATTTGGAATCTAAAACTGAAAACCCTTAAATACCAACCCATAAATTTGGCACGGGCCAAAAATAGTAAACTCAATTCAAAATGGTATAAATGGGGAAAGATATCTTGGCTGGGAGTGCGTTACTATACAAATTCAATGTCATGCCCAACGGATGCTTTAATATTTAGAGTGGATTGTGAAACGTAAGACACTTAACTTATACATCACATATGTAAACGACATTTTTCAGCGGTTCGGGAAATTTCAATGGAAATGGCAGAAAATACTGGCCAACATTGAAATGAAAGTGAAACACACCAAGTTCACTGGAACTTTTCAAAAAATCTCACTAATTTGATTTCGGATTAAAACTGAACCCATGCTCCACTCCACACCATTAAATGAGAGACCAGACGTGAGTGGATGAAACAAAGCAAATAAATAATGACAATAGTGATTGGAACAGGTATGTATTCGTAATTCATTGACACACATGAATGCTCATGAATGAAATCTATCTAGTTATATCATGTGAAAATGTAAAAATTAATGAATCAGAAAGTTATTAAGAAATAACTTATGGCTAAGCATAAACATCACCTCTGTGTCCTCCCATCATGCCATAACCCTCAAAGGGATCTCAGATAAATTAAAAATTGTTTTTCTTGCTTACGATGAACTACCCAAAGTGCTAAAAACGGACTCGGCCACAAAAATTCATAACGGTTGCCCAACCGGTGACCAAAAATTTCTTCAAAAATTTGGAAAAGCGTTGAAATCTGTGAAATGGTATATTAGAAGATGAAAAAAGCATACCTTGGCATATTTGCATGTATTTTGACTAAGAAGTCAGTACTTCGTGTTGTAGTATTTAATCATAACTAATTTCTGGCAACCTGTACGAGATCTGGCTTGTCCACGCGGAATTATTTTGCATGGAAATGAGTTCGTAGAATGTATTATTATTTTTCATTACATTAATAAAGGAGACATGACCCAGTATCCCAGGAAGGACATACAGTGAACAGGAGGAAATGGATGTATGTAAACAGTATAAGTTGTAGGTCATAAGGTAACGAACAGCTGGTGAAGTGAAGCAGGACTTTAACCCTTAGTTGTGTACAGCAGTGGGATATGTGGGCAGTTTGTGCCGTCCTTACACGTCCGCACCCTCATCGGGGGTTAATCTAAAAATTGAGATATACATTTCGCACAGAATTGTATGTTTAAATATTTTATTTACGACACAAGTTTGAAGTGCTACGATTGCTACACATATCATGAAATCAAAAATTGTCATACACCACATGTAACTAGGATAAAGACCTTGGATCCAAAATCTACAGGTGCTCTTCACTGTTCCATCGATGTAGTCTATACCAATAAAACGAACCCACGTACAATCGAAGTCTTCAGAGAATTCATAAACCTGAATCACTCTGACATGGCTGGAAATCAAACACGGATGGGTGCTATCAAAAAGAGGGGGAGTTGGGACTTCCAAAGTACGGAGAGAAGGTGATGGCCACCTGCGATGACTTCAAGAAATTCCCAGAACCAGTGCAAGACGAAGGATTGGTTGGGCAATATTCACATGGGTGCTACTGTACTCTACTGTGTAAGGACATGTGCAATTCCGCAATTATTCCAAAAACCATGAAGTTCTAAAATGATACAGGTCAAGACGAGACGGAGAATAAAATAAAATAATTTAATATTCAGTATAATTTGCATGAACGTTAAAATTAAAAACAATATATTGTAAGTCAATTTGTTGGTTTGTTTATTTTGAGATTCCATTGAGACTTTATGAATGGAACAAGTATTGAAACGATTTTAAGATTAATACAAATTTTAATTTTAGAATCATATATTATACAATCATAATTATGATGAACTATTTTTTACTTTTGTCAGAGTTACAAATGTTCATTGGTACAATAGATTTAATGACACGTGAGTTTGGAGCCAACGTATGTACGTTCCCAAAAAATGCCCTTGGAAAAGGCGGGATTCATCAAAAGAGAGGGGGGGGGGAATGCCGACTCCGTGGCGGGACCGGACCGCTTATTCCTGGTTTGGGTTCTTCTATTTGGATTTTTTATGGTCAATGTGCTCCAATTACTACGCCTAATTTTCAAAAGAAAATTTAAAATTAGAGAGACTACACATAAATTAAATTGTATTAAAGTAAAAACTCGTGAGGGCCATCAGTGAACCGGAGTAAGATACCCCACTAGCTTTTCGAATTATCGATCCGTAGTCTACACCTAATTATTAACAAAATTTAAAAATCTTATTCGATGATTTTGTATCGATGTTAAGGCATATAATTGTGACATCATTCATTTGCGAATCACAGTATATGACTTAATCCGAGCCTTTTTAAAAAGAATAATTCAAACCCAACCTTTGAACAAAGGAGCTAAATTCCAGACTTTTACCTGGCCGTACGATGAGAATTGACCTAGCGACATTTCCTGGAAGCACAAAGGTTTCCCAATCAAAAATAAAACCATTAAATAAGGCATCAAAAATGCTCCGCCGCCATTTTCATATTACCCCCACCTCCTACAGCATTAACCACAATCGGTACAATCAAGTGGGATACCTCGTTGGAAGATCAGCTCAAGTGGGATCTCAGCCACCAGATTGCTGCTCCATCTGAAAGGGCGTTCGCGAGGTGGAAAAAAAAGAAATCAGGTTTTCGAAATTTTTCAATCGCTTTTTCACGGTCTAACGCCTGAATAGCCGTAAAAACTTCAAAAATTTGAAAATCGAACTTTGCCTCCAGATTCCCAAGTGCTTTCTGAAATTTTACCCGAACACACGAAAATGGGATTTTGAGGCAAAACCGACTTGTTCAAAAATTGTCGAACAATGGCTCAAATTTTTTAGGAAGCACTTGGGAATGTGGTAGAATCTAAAACAGAAAGCCCTTAAATATCTTCTCAGAATTTTCAAAAAGAGTAAACGCGGTTAAAAATTATATAAATGGAGGAAAATATCTTGGGTAACGGTGCCTTACCATATAAATTCAATGTGAGACCGATATTAAATATTTATAATAGATCGTGAAACGTACGACACTCAACTTACACACATGTTTAACGAATTTTTTAAGCGGTTTGGGAAACTTCAATGGAAATTGCAGAAAATACTGACGAACTATGAAATGAAAGTAAAACACACCAAGTTCACTGGGACATTTAAAAAATCTCGGTAATTTGATTTCGGATTAAAACTGAACCCATGCTCCACTCCGCGCCATTAAAGGAACTACCCAAGGTGCAAAAAACCGATTCCGCCAATGAGAAGTATTTTTGTTCGACGGCCACTGCTACGATCACAAAACAACAAACAATTCCGATTCAAGTAACAACAGAATTTGCTAAGCAAGAGCTTGAAATGAACCAGGACTGGAAAACCGAAACTTTCCTTACTTCTAGTGATGTATGCGCGCTTCTCGACCTTTGTCTTAACACATCATACTTTTCGTGGAATGAAAAGTACTACAATCAAACAAACGGTACACCAATGGGAGCACCGATATCACCGGTTGTAGCAGAACTCTTTCTACAACGACTGGAAAAAGAGGTCGTGCAAAATAATCCAGACATTTTGATGTGGAAAAGGTACGTTGATGATGTTTTTGCTAAGATTCGCTTGGGATCTCACACCCAAATTTCCGATTGCCTGAATGGTTTCCACAAATCAATACAGTTTACATGTGAGGTGGAGTCTGACAGTCGGGTGCCATTTTTGGATGTTCTTGTCCTACGTAAGGGTAGAAAACTATCCCATAAAGTGTACCGAAAATCGACCATTACCGAACTCTATCTCCAATTTAGTTCTTTCCACCATATAAGCCAACGAATTTCAGTAGTAAACTCTCTACTATGCCGGGCAATCAGACTGTGTGACAAAGAATTCTTAAATGAAGAACTGTTTCATGTTCAAAATGTACTTCGAAGGAACGGATACCCCCTTAGTCTCATCAGGAGAAAAATCAACTATAACTTGAGAAAATTTCACCCGAACCATCCAGAACCTTTGAAAACTGTCATGCCTACAGAAAATCGGCGCGTGATCCTGCCCTACTCGGACAGACTGTCACATCTCCTTAGAAGGAAATACAATGTGGAAGTGGGTTTCACATCGGGGAAAAAACGTCAAGGTTTCTTCAGTCAGTACAAGAACAGAAAAAAGGAAGATATAGGAATTTATCAGATCCAATGTAAAACATGCCCACAAATTTATACCGGTGAAACCGGAAGACCACTACAGGTCAGAATGAAGGAACACTTGGCAGATATCAAGCATGGTAGAATTCAGAAGTCGGCACCTGCGAAACACGTCTGGGATAATGGAGGTAACCACATGATTGACCCGTCATCAGTGAAGCTTATGGAGTTTGAGACCAGATTTTTCCATCGCAAGTTTAATGAGTCTTTGTATATTCGACAAAGACGAAATGGCTCTATGAATTTGGATGACGGAATAGAGATCAGTTCAATTTGGTCATCAATCCTACTATGACAACCTAATGTTCAGTCAACAAGTCAAGTGTTGTATTTTCACTAGTTGTCGTTATTCTGTAAAATATTTTTTAACATTATTCATTTTGTTTTCCCTGAAGATGAGAGAAGCTATCTCTCGGAAGCTCGGAAATTAAAAAAGTTTTCACGATTATCAATATGACGTCCACTAATTCCGTTAAACTCTTCGTGCCAACAAACAAGTTTTTTGAAAAAAGTGTGAAGAGTTTTTGTTGTCTTTCTTCCCACGATTTTAGCCAAGGATATTACACTAGGTATTCCTAGTACTAGGATAGCTAGTTACTTCTTTAAAAAAAGTAAACTAGCATATTTCAAATCTGGGCGCACTGTATACAAATTGGCCATGCCCTTTGGGAAAATGCGCCCAACGTTAAATACCCAGGTATAAGACGCTTATAAGTAGATTACATTAATCCACCTTTGTTCCCCGAAGGCGGAGCAAATCGGATCGATACCCAGGGGGCGGGGCCTCCCCTCCCCGACCACGCCCCCAATACCCGGGTATTAGTGTTACGCTTATGGGAGGTGGGCGGAG
>JAQFYE010004852.1:0-12754 GCA_034694305.1 Protaphorura glebata
AGACGGACAGACAGACAGACTAGGCATCCGCAATAAGTCATTTACTCCGTATATTACGTCGCACGACTTAATAATGACACATCGTTTGTGGATTTTAATTGGAGCTATTGTTCTTTTACTGGTCATTGTGTGGGAACTACATCTGGGATCATCTCAAGTGTCCATTCCTGGTTTGTATTTGTGTAAGAAAACACCAAATGACACCTTATTCGAGTCCGAGGTCAGACTCCACGACAAACTGGAAGAAGCCGAAATGATTTGGATGAGAGGTGTGGGAGAGCGTCGAGCAGCTGAATTGGAATCACCGATTCCAGACAAAGAACCCTGGGCTATTCCAGACAGAAGAATTCTTTGGGATTATTTTTACCCAAACTTCAATTGTCCACACAATATTGAACGAATTGGCCGAGTTGGTGACGGCGGTAAATGGGTCTGTGGGTTATCACATTTCGTACAAGATCCACCCTGTGTCATGTATTCTTACGGGATTTCCAATGATACAAGTTTTGAAGAACAGATTCTGAAACGAACCAATTGTGTTGTGTTCGCTTACGACTACACTGTGTCTCCGGAGAAAGTCAAACTTCCAAAATTTAAGAAATTGGGTCTGGGTCCTAGTGATACTAAATTCTTACGGACACTTAAATCAGAAATGCAAGTGAATGGTCATGATTTTATAGACATTCTGAAGGTAGACATTGAAGGAGGAGAGTTTCAAGCACTATCTCAAATCATCAAGGACTTTCCAAATGGATTACCGTTTGGACAACTTCTGATTGAACTTCATCTCAATTCCCTACCTCAGAGCGGTTTGTTCAAACGGTTCAAGACATGGTGGGAAGAGTTGGAGTATGCTGGCCTAAGAGCATTTCATAGTGAACTGAATCTATATGTCATCGTAATGGGCCACAAACACCCAGCATACATGGAAATGTCATTCCTTAATGTTAAAGTTGACCACAGAATATTACATGTCAATAGTGCGGACCCATAAAGTATTAAATACAATACAAATAAAACAGCTAAAATATCATAATCTGGTCAAAAACGTCATAATATGTTTAATTTGGCACTAGTACAATAATAACTCTGACAAATTTCGGATAAATATTAAACAATACAACTGGCGAGTATCTCATACGATCGGAATTAGGAAATATTTTAAATGCAAGTGAAATAATTACAACCCAATTTTAAACATTCGCTGCTTTACAATTTATTGATTAAAACTTGAATATATTTGTGGAACACGAGAGCAATTTAAATCAAAATATCACATTTATGTAAGCTGTGTTTGAACAAACAAAACTTATTCCAAGTCAAGGAATACAGAAATTATTTGTAATTTGGTATATCTAATAGTAAAACTCGCCTTCGTACCATGGCCAATTAAATCTACGCAAAACCAAACGACGAATTTCATCCCAAGTCATCAGAAGAATGATGAAAGGTGTAGCTGTCGCCCACCAGTTGGCTCTGTTAACAAATATACATTTTAAATCCGTGCATATTTTTCAATTAAATAAAGTTCTAATCAGATCCGATAATTCGGATCGAATTTCACACAGGAACCAAAAATTGTCGGATCAGGGAGTTTGATAATCTCAATATCGGACTCGAAATCGGGATGAATATTTTGTAGAACAAAGACATATGATCTGATCTGACAATTTTACAGTAGATCGGATTCCATTGTTATCTGATCGGAAATCGAAATAATTTGATCTTGTCG
This sequence comes from Protaphorura glebata, assembly GCA_034694305.1. NCBI lineage: Eukaryota > Metazoa > Arthropoda > Collembola > Poduromorpha > Onychiuridae > Protaphorura > Protaphorura glebata. Next base: position 1,733 of record JAQFYE010004852.1, read on the forward strand.
AGATTGCAAAATTATAAGATAGAATAAAATTGAATGATTTACTTGATAGGTAGCATGCCGATAGCAGTGCTCATACCAGGTGTATAAGACAGGAAACTTGCCAAGCCTATCATGAACGAAATAGCGAAGAAGATGACCCAATTACTAGAGAAAAAAAAAGTAGTCCATCAATGTAAAACCCAAAATTCCTTTATACTTTACCAACTAGTTTGCAATAACATGGAAAACTCATACCAGGCTGAAATTTTCGGCATATTTCATTTCAAGGATCATTCTAATGAGCCTTTCATGATCTGACCTCGGGGTTTGATTTCATGTCCTTACAAAAAAGTTGGTTTAATTATTATAGTAAAAGCAATAGTCAAATTTACTCAAAGAATTTTGTGATGAGCGTAACTCTTCTAGTTTTTGAAATTAAAACGTTTCCACATTGGCATAGAACGACAGATATGAAGAAAGCAGTCCAACACGTGTGCTCCAACTCTTTTCTCTGGCTGAAAGTCTAAAAGTAAAACATAGAAATAATGAATAGTTTCAGGTAATTGTAAATACTCTGGTCGTTGTATCTGATAACGAAAACTGTGCAATTGAAGACATATAATTAGGAATCGTTGAGGAACTAAAAATATACACATTACCCATTCTTGTCCGTATGAATCCTCGAGATCGTTGATAGACGGTGATTCCCACTTTACCGAAAGTCCGAGTAAGTCCCAAATTATGAAACCATTTTGTCCCATTATCACAAAATATGTGAAGTATCCAGCCATAGCTTCAATGATTCCAAGTTGTCCATAAGAATAACAAATCAATCTGGAAAATAAACAAATTCATATTTTCAAGTCTTATTCAAATCAAAGTAATAAATTTATAGGGTGGTTCAAACCATTCACCTCAGCCCAGCAGTCCAACCTGGGATACCAGAAAGACGTGAGATAAACATTTTGTACATGATGACATGATTCCTATGCACCACCCTGTATACCTAAATTACAATAGTACTTACGTGTTCGTGACAAGTTTATCCTTCGCTGGATCCCTGGGAGGTTTTCTCATAATGTCATCCTCAGCTTTTTCATAGGACAATGAAATCGTTGGCATGATGTCAGTTCCAAGATTTACCATCAACATTGGAATTGTTCCCATGGGCAATGGAATTCTGAGAACAATGAGTCCAATGAACGGCATCAACTCCGCACAGTTAGCTACAAGTAAGTATCGAATGCATTTCTTCAAGTTGTCAAATATCAAACGCCCTTCTTCGATTCCAGTAACAATTGACGCAAAATTATCATCCAATAGAATCATGTCCGCAGCTTGTTTTGAAACATCTGAACCAGAGATACCCATGGCAACTCCAATGTCTGCTTTTTTAAGAGCTGGAGAATCGTTGACACCATCTCCTGTTACAGCCACAATTCTTCCCAGACGTTGGAATGCTTCAACGATAACCAGTTTCTGTTGTGGAGAAACACGTGCGAAAACGATTTCCGGGTGATCACTGCAATCACAGAATTTAGTTCGTTCATTTATTATATTATGATCAGGAATTTTAGTTTACACTGTTGTAAATATTCGGACCGTTTTTTCCAGCAGCAAAGACACATTAATCACACAACTCTGTGCAATCTCGAAAATAATTAAGAAAATTAGGCTAGAATTTGTATTTTTCAGAATAAAGTGATTTACCGAAGACAATCGTCGAGTTGCTCAGCGGTCAGTCGAGTCAGTTCCACGCCAGTTATAACGGCAGCTTGGGCATCATGCGGTTTGACCGCATCAATATCGATTTCTAAACGCTTCGCGATATCTTCCTTTGTTTCACTTGCTACGAATTTAGAAACAAGACAGGAATTAAGAATACTTCGTGGTAAAGCACGGTCAAAATTGGTCGCACAGTGTCCCTAGAGTATTAGCTAGGCCTCTGGGTCTCGCGAAGATACCATTAATAGTGCGATAAAATTCCAATGCGAAAGGAAACGTTTCATAATATAAAACCAAACCATGTCTACCACAGAAATCAAAACCTGACCTTATCGAATTGACAGTTTAGGTAATGTCTGCACTGATTTCTTACTTTGAATGTTTACTGTGTTTCAAAATTGGTAAAATGACTTACTGGGTGACAAAATTCCAACAGATCTGGCAATTGCTTTGGCCTAAAGAAATGAATAGATCCAGTTTATTAGTAAGTGTACAGTTTTATTAGTAAACAAGGAATTGAAAAGACAAAGAAATTGAGTTAGCAGAGTACCATTAATAAGTTCTACACATACCGTGATAGGGTGATCTCCAGTTACCATTACAACCTTAATGCCGGCCGTTCTACAAGTTTTAACAGCTTCATGTACATTTACTCTGGGCGGATCAATCATGGAAACGAGCCCGACAAGTCTCATCCCAAGAGCTAAGTAGTCCTTGTTGTCATCAGTGAATTCGAACCCTTGTGGGTATGTGTCCTCTGGGAGGATAAGGTCACAAAAACCTAGTGGAGTACGAATTATTCAAGAAATTTTAGGAAAGAGATATGAGGTTCATATCCACGTCTAAAACTAAACGTTCTTCATTGACAATTTCAAATCTCCTGATCATAAATGCAAAAGGTTCGCTAATATCACTTTCTAATTATTTATTGGGCTATACACAGCCATATTTATAAAATTTCCAGCATTGAAACAAAAAATATATAATTCTGGTATAACTGATCTCACTTTGTTTTCGTTATGATCTGGTTTCTATATGAAAAGTGGTTTCTTTCTAGGGTACGCCTTACCAATAACTCGTTCTCCCATACCGGCCAACTCTTCACAGACTTCCTCATATCTTAGTCGCCATTCACTGGTAAGGTCATATTCATTGGGACCAATTTTAATTTTAGTGCAATAATTGATTATTCGTTCTGGGGCTCCCTGAAAATAATTAACAATACTAACAATAATAATTTAATAATTCCAAAACGTATTAAAATATGGAGCCGAATTTAGTACGATGGAAGTATATTTAGTATATCATATATAATAGCTTTCTTTATATGGAAAAACTTTTCAGACTTAGCTGTTATAAACAAGCGGATCATACCTTCATGACTAACAAATGTCGTTGATCATTTGGATTCATCATATTATGAATTGAGTACTGGAATTTATTTGTAGAGTTAAAAGGCATACTGAAAACCATGGGATGTTCTACTTGGTATTTCTCTACTCTGCCAACACGAGACTCCATCCAACGTAGTATGGCAGATTCTGAGGCGTCTCCGTTTATCAGTCTGTATAATTTGTGAACAATTATTTTTCGTTAAAAATTATAATTTTACTTTAGGTTTTTTTCTGTCAGCTCGTGAGTTGCAAATCTTCTGCAATTGTAGTGCAATGGAGACTCAACACTGTACTTTAGGTATTCGAATTGCAGGTCGACCTGCTAATGAGTACCGGGAACTAATTTACAGTTAATATTGAGTCTCCACATAGCAGGACTTATTACAGAAGTCTTGCATATCATTACTGCTATGAGCAATCGCCAATGTGTTCAGTTAACCTTACCGTTTTTGTATATCAATCTCTTCTTGATCTGGCAGAAATTTTGCGGCGCTACAAAGTCGAGCAATTACAGTCAATTGGTCGAGACCAACGTCAGTGCCCAGGGCGACATCCACGTGCTCCGCAGTTCCACTCATTATTGTGTTGCTGAACCACAGATGGGAAACACTCATTTTGTTCTGCGTCAATGTTCCAGTCTTGTCAGAACTGTAGAATACCAAATTTAAAAATTCAATGAAATAAAAATCAGCTTTATAAAAATATAAAAATAACCATTTCAACTCCACAGTACAATGCAAATATGAGCTAACAATAAGATATCAGAATAGTAAGCAAGTGAACATCGGAATTCAAAATGAGATTTATCACAATGCTCGCAAGACCTTACCATAATTTCATCATTGCTCCATGCTAATACTAGCTATAATCAAGATAATTTGACAACTTCCCTGGTACTAGGAACGCGTTGTCAAGTTATTTTGGTTATAATTATAATTGAATAGGTGTTCTTGAATTACAATGAAATTAAAGGTTAGACAGACTTGAAATAGCTTGAATTGTTACAAGTCATCCCACTACCCACTGTATATTCGCGATTTTGATAATGATAAGGTGATTTTCTCGTAAACCAATACCTTACATTTACGAATCAAGATTTGACAAGGAAAACCGACAACTTACCAAATGACAGAACATGAACCAAGGGTTTCAACTGCTTGAAGCTTTTTGACCAAACAATTCTTGTTGGCCATTTTCTTAGCGGTCAATGCTAGAATAACAGTGAATGTGACAAGCAAGCCTTCAGGGACATTAGCAACAATGATTCCGATCAAAAACAAGGCAGCGTCCATGAGTGCGTAACCAATGCACAATGAAATGATGAAAAATGTGATTCCGATGATACAAGCAACGCAAGAAATGAGTTTAATAAAATGTTTGATTTCTATGGCCATTGGGGTCTCGACATTCTCCATTCCGGAAGTCAATCCAGCAATTCTTCCAATGAATGTGTTGTCTCCTACACTCACAACAAGTCCAGTGGCAGTTCCTGTAAATTTCAACAATAATCTAATGAACCAGTGAATAACAAGGAAAGTCTCATATGAAAAGCTCAGATAAAAAAACGTTCAGGATGTGTAATTTCTTTTTAATTTCAATTCATATCAAGTACCCTGGTCACCCATGTGAAGGTTTTGCTGCATACTATTTTTTTCTGTTCTTTGGTGGGAGTTCAGTAAAATAGACCGAAAGGGCATGGTTAGAATGTTTAAAAAAATTAGCAGTGAACGAAAATTTTATCGCTAAAAAAATAAGTGGCATACCATGGTGAGGACATGACAAAATTGATAATATAACTTCTGGGGTTAATTTTCGAGAGTGTAGAGTATATCCGGATAGGATTGGAGTACCATGCAAAAATATTAAAAGGAAGGACTTTCGTAGGAACGTTCCGAGCTCCGATTGAAATTCTTTGTTGTGAAATTTAATACTTTAGATTTCCGTAGATTGTGTTACCGGAATTTTATGAGGAATCCGAATATGAAAGAATTATCTCAATCCGGAAACCGGCCATCCTGACCGAAATTTTAACTGGGACGTTCATAGAGTGAATGTGTGTCCCCGTTCACTTTATTGGACAGGTGTTCAGTTCCTGTCCAGACGCAATGTAGATGTAAAGTGCTACCCTCTCATGAATTACGCGATTACAATTAAAACTATACCTTCTAAAGCATTAGATGAGAAAAATGCCAAATTCTTTGTTTCCATTGGATTATCGCTCGTGCAGTCTGCACTCCTGGGCTGTGGGTCTGACTCCCCAGTTAGTGAAGAGTTGTCAACCTAGAATTTTTCAAATATATAACTTCAACAATTTTCTTGGAAGCCACCTCTAAACTCTAAAACATTACCTTAAACCCTTGACACTCAACAATTCTTATGTCAGCAGGAATACTATCCCCAAATTTGACTTTGACGACGTCTCCAACAACCAGATCCTTGCAATTTTCGCGGTATGTTTTTCCATCCCTCACGACATTTGCGAAGCTCGGCACCATCTTACTAAAAGACTCCATAACTTTGTCGCTTGCGTATTCTTGGTAGAATGTGAAGCAGCCCAACAGTATGACAATACCTCCGAGGACAAGTCCCAAATACAACTGTAAACACACATATTGTAAGCGTTTTAGAGAAATATCTCATTCATATCTCACTGTACTACTCATTTGCGCTACCGAGACCAGAGGCTTATTGAAAATTGGCACTCATGATATTTGGAGCACTTATGTGCAGAATAACAAAAAAATTAGCTAAAATTATACAGTCAAAAAGTATTCCAGATGTCATTAATCGGAAAGATCAGACAAGAAAAATTGTTGGTGCTTGGAGCTCTGCAGTTCCCTATTCTCAAAGAATTTTCAGGTTGAGTCACTTAAGGGAATCCATTTTAGCAGGACAAATATTTGACATTGAATTTCCTGAACAAACAAAAAACATGCCATATTTTCTCGATGGTAATAATTAAAATTGTCATTACACTGTCCGGTGGTGCGTCGTCTCCTTGGACGACTTGGGCGATGTACGCTGCAAAGCTTAGGATTGATCCAGCCCATAACAACAGCTGTAGTCCACCTGTTAAATTCCTTCCCAATTTTATCCAATTGGATTCCTTTTCTGGTGGAGTCAGCTCATTTTTACCATAGCGTACTCTATTTTTCTTTCTTTGTTCTTCTCCGAGTCCCTAGGAGAAAGATAAGGAATAGAATTACGTGTTAATGATGTCTTAACTTCATGATTACGTACTTACAATCCAGTTCTGCTATGCGTGTGAGGGACAGACATCATCATAAAATATTATTACACTTACATTTGAAATATCTGTTCCAAGTCTACCACACAATGCTGCTAAACTAATGGTATGGTAATCAATTTCCAGTTCTTTCTTCAGATAAGCCAAGGATTTCCTTCGCACATCCTCTCCTCCGCCAATGTTCAACTTGGAATGCTAAAATGATCAAATATAGTAAATTATTAAAATGTAACAAGTCAGTCTTGCCGTCAGGTGAAACTATCTGAATAATAATAAATTAAGGGTCATAATTAACAACAACAATATTTGGACCTCGCAAAATAAACGACTAGATAATGTGAAAAGTTAAATGGACATCTAATTTTTCACAAAGTGGTATTTTATATTTCGAATCACCTCTTCAATTTTAAATCGAACTGGAAATTTCGTAAGAAATTTTGATATGTCCTTCAAGAACTGGACTTTATAATTCGGCATTATAGCCACAGACAGTCCTACTTTGAACCTGATGATAATTGCCGGATAACTCGGCCATTTCTAGCCACTTGTCCGGATGTTGTCCGGGTAGATGAAATTCGTAAAATTAATACAAGACATGTCATATGAAGATAAAATATCCAATACGATGAAATCCATACTGAAAATTAAAATATCGATTGCTGACGAGAGGATTTGAATGCGGCAATTCTAAATTTATTGAGTTTCCTCGTTGTAAAACTGAAGAAATATGCAGAGAAAAAAATTGTAGGGGCATGCAGTTGTTATCCTCAAATATTTTTAGTTCGAGTACACTCTCTGGTTCCACATAACAAAGGAAACGTTCAGAATGATTGGAATCTAATTATCATATTTCCCCAGACAAAATAGTGAGGAAGATAGAAAATTTTACGGTCTTGACTTCCTTACCTCCAATTCCTCCACAAAACTCTCGTTGTCTAACCCAATTCCATGGAAGGAGACCTTAGATTGTTTCCTCTCAGTTTTCCAAAGTACATCATGAGACTGAAAAATTACAAAATATTGACGTTCATTAAAATTGTAGACTTATTAGAATATGAAATGACATTCTAAAATTAAATACGGTATACCACGCCAATATTTTACAAGAATCAAAACTCACGTCTATAGCAATAGAGACTGCATCCGAAAGTTTTCTTGTTCGTAAGTTCGCCATGACTCAAAGGCCAAAACAAAACTCGTTCCAAACCCGAAGCCCGATTAAGTAGGAAAGAGCTCAAGAACGAAATTTACTCGATATTTAACCTTTCGATACGCGTCACTATTAGTATATGCGTAAACGTGTAATCAAATTTAATGGCTCAAAATATTTTTAAAAGAATAATTTTGAGAAGGGAGCCACCCACAACTGCAGCTAATTTCCAATGTCGAGGATTATGAAATTAGCACTGAAATTGTTGTCAATCAGGCTACTGCAGACGTAACAATGTGCATAACAATTCAAATTATAACCAGATACCGGTAGATGCTAATTGTGAATTCCCCATCAGTTAACATATGTGGCCAATTCCTTGGTGTAATGGATACTAAACACGCGAAGATTTTAACGAGTCTGTCAACAATTTGCATGAAATCAAACAAACTGGCCAAGGAATATTCCACCTTAAACTAATATCACACATCTGGGTCATGACCAATTTAATTCATCTCGGTCTCTCTAAATGATTCGATCAAGAGCAGCAAAGGTGAGAAAGTAAAAATGAATTAAAACAAAATTAACAAAGTTGGAACGTACCGGATATACATGAGATATTTCCAGTCCACTCTGGAAGTGCATTTTTGGGACTACTGCTTTATACCACTTTCATTTAACAAATCTAGCCAACAAAGAAAATCTTATTTAATCGAGTCGACTCAACGAGGTGGCGTCTTTACAGAAATCAGTCTAGAGGCCCGATCGATCAAAATAATTAAACCGGTTAAGTTCTCCGAGGACTGAATACCGTGTGAACACCCAGAGTACAAGGAATTGGGCAGAGGGTCGACCCGGAAATGAACTGGGGACCTAGTAGATTAAGTCTGTATTCTGTGACTCATTACGCTGAGCCTTCCTGAAAACTACAATAATGGTGCATAATAAGTGAAAGTCGGTGTAACAGACCCTGCCATTCATCGGATAATAAAAAATACCGAATGCAAGAAATTGCTCGGGTAATTGGAATAAAAAAGACAACATCCGGTGAATACTGAGCCAACATTCCCAGAAAGCACATTCATAATTAGTTTCCCCAAAAACCTCTTTGTCCTCGGACATATCGGATATTTGCAGATTTGAGTCACCAAGTCATTCAACTCTACTTATTCAAATCAGCCATAATTTGAAAATTTAATTTTAATTGAAATGTTTGCTGTATTGTTTTCCGAAATCAGAAATCTTACGATTATTACAGTAAAAAACTACAGTGCTACTTGAATTCCTTAATGTCTACGAATTTCTAAAAAAGTTGATCTGACCCCGAAAAAATATCGATTTTTAACAGACTATAATTGTGCATATTGTCAAAAATGTGTACCATAGCGAATATTTTCTACGATTCCACTAAATCCGCGGAACAATCCCAAATAAATTGATCCTTGAAATTATCACGATGTTTGAAATTATGAAAACGACTATTGACGTTCACGGAAAAAATGAAAGGAATGGAAAAAAATAATAATGAATAAAGCGTGGAAGGTATATAAATTAAAATTTTAAAATTTTCCGTCCGTTATAATTTGTGCATGCTAATGAGGGTTTTATGCCCAGGGAAGTCCAATTTACTCTCAGTTCATTTTCTCAAATCAACGACTTCCATATTTGGTGCGAAAAGAAATGGAAGTGATGGGATCTAGTTGGAACGCACCAGATCTAAACAGAAACTCAAATAATAGCAAGCACGGCTAAGTTCGCAATTACATAATGAGTGAACTTGGATTATTATTTTGAGTATATGTATAACCCTGAGCGGACTATCACTATATCAAATTGGAAGGACTGAAATGATATTATGCGTGTTAAGCAAGTTCCGATTTCTTAACTCTAATCCGAAAACTAACGACCAAATCTCATTAACTATTTGTCTTAGGTTCTGGGCCATGAAATGGTGGTGTACTTTTATCACGCATTAATTGCGTACAATGCTAATTCACTTTTTGTTGACCACCAGTTATTTTTAGAAATATTATGAGATGTTGAGTGCACGTCATTGGACTGGAAAAATACAAAATTGTTACGACTAGTAAAATGTATATTTACTACACACGGAATTTTGGAATGCACTGTTGTGGACGACATCAAAACAAGGCAGTTAAACTTAAACTGTTAGTTTGACAGAGTTTCCTAGTTTGAAATTTTGGATGGACTTTGCTTTGTTGTCTCGTCATTTAGTTCAAAAGAATATAACAAAAATGAGGGTATTGAAAAATCTGCACATAGATCGAATTTGCAAATGGCAGAATATTTCATTATTTTGAAAGTATAGCAAATCCAGTAGTGATAAAAACACAATGACACAATTGCGTGTAGAGTACAGATTTATCGAAAGCAAATCAGATAACCTAAGAAAATAAATTTTATATCGACCTGAATATTTGTCAATTTCATATTAAATGATTCAATTTTTACATTATTATACAAAGGATAAGAATAGTACTTCACTGAAATCCGGTGAAGATAATTTAATTACAAATATAACTGGTTATTCGTTAACGGAAAGAGGATCGTACATTTATCTCAGAGTGACATCTAAACAACACCAAATATTAAATGAAACTGACAATCCCTTCACTCCGAGTACTTTAAGATGAGGGTGACAATACCTTTCAGTTAAAATTCTAGAAATAATTATATCGAACTACGAATTAATGTCATAGGATATATGTACTTCTAATATAGAAAAAACATTCCAAATCAAATTGCTCAAGCACTAAGAAGAAGAAGCTTACTATTTAATAAACTAAATCCCCGTGGAAAATTGGCTCTCTGAAATATGAGAAATAATATAGAATGCAAGAATTTGTACAATTTAGTGGTAGGAAGGTGCATTGGAACCCAGAAAAGATACGGCAGAAATCTGGAAACCTCAGCGTTACTCTGAAGTTACCAAAAAAATGTCACTTGACCCATGAGTTAAAAAAGATCGACATAACTCTAATTCCAGCATTGCATCCTTAACTTCAATATCAACCAACCAAAACCAAATTATTTTAAAATGTTATTCAATTATTATTTTACTCACCCTGTAGTACAATTCAATTTAATTCAGCTCAAGCTGGTGCAACCTCCGAAGTCCGAAAACTGTCAAGAATTCAGTGGCAGTCAAAATTGGCTGGGCTTGTAAACATTAGCCAACATGTTCTTGTTCTTGCTCCCGAAGATTCGTGAGAATGAGCTGTATTCCATAAATTCTTGAGTTGAGTTCCGAAGCCAAAATTAATGAAATGTCTTAAAAATTTAAATAATTCTCAGTTTATTTCGTTTGAATAAATTTTAGTTTGAAATTCGTGGATTTTTCCCACGTGCATGAATTTATTGTTGACATTTTTTTTGACGTTTTACGTGGTGCGGAGCATTGGAATCAAAAGAACCTTTTCCATACAACTCCATGCTCCTGGCACGCTGGAAAGGAACTTTTCTGCAAATTACAACATCCAGGCAGAAAATTATTCAAAACCTCCTCT